>DF358062.1:12644-84170 GCA_000787875.1 Solanum virginianum
CGTAGTACCCCATGGAGAAACACTCGATCTTATGAATCCTTTTTCCAGTAAGTCCCTCAGCTACTCTTTTAACTCTGCAGGGGCCATTTTGTATGGCGGAATAGAGATAGGTTAGGAGGAAGAACATCAATACCAAAGTCGATCTTCCTATTTTGAGGGACACCAGGCAGATCCTTAGGGAACATGTTAGGAAACGCGTTCATAATTGGAATGCACTTAAAGGAAGGGGACTCAACATCGTCGAACTTGACTTGCACGATGTGATAGATACATCCTTTAGAGATCAATATTTGTGCCTTTAGGTAAGAAATTAACCTACTCTGTAGCACAACAGAATCTCTTCTCACTCAACAATAGGCTCATTCAGAAATTAAAATTTGACAGTCCAAGTTCGGCAATCAACAGAGGCATAGCAGGCATGAAGCCAATCCATATCAAAGATCATATCAAAATCAACCATCTCCAACTCAATCAAATCTACAAGAGTATCCCTATGATAGATAGACACCATACAATCTCTATGAACCCTCTTAGCTTTAATGAACTCACTAAAATGAGTAGAAATAGAAAATGGCTCAAGCAAACACTAAGGAAGAATCTCAAATCTACTCACCACATATGGCATCACAAAAGAGCAATTTACACCCAGATCGTGTAAAGCATAGCATGAAAAGGTAAAGACTCGAAGCAAACCTATTACAATATCTATAGTAACCTCCTAATACTGTAGGTTCCCCAGAGCATAGAGTCAGTTGCCTACTCCAGGTGCTGCACCTCTTAGTTACCCCTCGTTGATGGTACTGTGGTAGAAGTTTGGGCACATTGGACATTCCCTCTAGTGACCGATTGACAACACTTATAATAAGCATTCCCTCCATCCTTACACTATCCCAGATGCATCCTGCCACATTTCCCACAAGGTGGCTTCCCTTTAGAGCCAAGGGTCGCACTTGCTTGAGTATGTGCACCATATGGCCTAAAGTTTGACTGACCTTGGAATTTTTTGTCATGTCTATTGTTCTGGACTAGTGCACTAGTTGAAGGTGGTACATAAGATCTATCTGCTTTGCTTGGTTTGCTCTAATTTGTCTCAAGACTTACTTATCTGTCCATCTTACTCAAATGCTCTTCTCTATCTTTCTTCGTATCCTCCTCAGTCTGTTGGGCATAGACCATCATCCAGAAAATATCCATGACTAAAATTAGTAACACCACCTTGCATTCACTTTCGCCCTATACGCAAATCAAATACAAATTTCCTCATCTTTACCCTTAAATTCGGAACCATCTCTGGTGCATATTTGGATAATTGGATGAATTTCATGTTATACTCTTTGACCATTATCCTCTCTTATTTCAGATTCACAAATACGTCTACCTTCGCCTCTCTCAACAATTGAGGAAAGAAGTGATCAAGAAAGGCACGCTAAAACTCATCCCAAATAGCAGGCTCAACATCATCACCTCGACTCTCTTTGTACTGATTGTGCCAAAGATTGGCCACATCTTTGAGTTGATAAGCAGCAAGCTCAACTCCCTCAATCTCAATCGCATGTGTGGTCTTCAACACCTTCCATATCTCATTAATAAAGTTCAAAGGTTCCTCTTTAACCTTTGAGCCAGTGTAGACAAGTGGGTTCATCCTTAGAAAATCCCTTCGCCTGGAAGTAGCCGTGGGCTCATGAGAGCTAGAGGTAAGGGCTGATGATCCTTGATTCCCATTCTGAATAGCTACTAATTGGTAAGCATAGCTATAGCTCCTTTGACATCAACCTCTGTAGTGGGAGCAGGTGGAGCAGTAGGTGTCACAAGAGCACCAACAGACCTGGGCGGTCGAACTCAGCTCCCCATTTCTATTTGAGGAGGCATCTCTGAAGTAGGTTTCTCAGCAGTGCTAGCTGAGGCATTCCTCTAGGGTACTGCGCATCTTTCAGGCATAATCTGCAATAGCATACCGCATCAGTTAGAAAAGAAGTTTATAGAGTCTTCAAATATATCACATGAATTCGGATCATAAGAAAGGGTAACAATTCCTAATGTCCTATAGCTTCTTGTTCATGAAGTATGGTGCACAACACACACAAAAATAAGACTCTACTAGATATGACTTCATAGACTCCCTAGGAGTCTTGAACTCTGTGCTTTGATACCAACTTTGTCATGCCACAAAAGGGTACCCTTGGTGTGGCCGGCACTCAGAGACTATCACTGGCCCTCGAGAGAGCCACATAGCCTCATAGTCACATCAAACTCAACTATGTAAGAATAACTCAATGAATAACCATAAAAAATGAGCATATAGACATATGGAAAAAACTCTACTGTGTCATAGTATCAATGAAAATAGTTTATATACAGAGGCTCATCTAAAACCTCTACTTAACTATCTATGAAGCCTCTACTTATCAGTCTAGAAATATGCCATAATAGGCTAATAAAGAAAGAAAAATACTCAAAAACAATGCAAGATAAAAAGGCTTGTCTAGGATATTAGAAGGGTTCACGAAGCTCGAGGAATATTCTGATCTAGACATCAACAATGCACGAGCTAAAGCCCTCTATCCATTATATCTACATCATAAAATGATGCAGGCCCAAAATAGATGTCAGTACATGGAATATGCTGGTATGTAAAATTTCTTAAGAAAAAATAAAGCTCAACTCACTCATCTCGACTCAATGCTCATGCTCAATTCAATTTATGTAAGTTTAGAGTAAATCATACTTTTAAAATAATTTCAGTATAATAGGCTTATTTTGAAATCTCATGCTCAATCAATGTTGCTTGGGAGTTTCTCTTAACCAAAATACCTCCCACTACCTATAAATAGGTGATAAACAACAAATATGGCATCATTGCCTTGCCCGTCCTTAACTTTCCATAGAAAAGATGCGTCAACTCTCCCTCATGGGTTCATAAGGGGTGTCCACTTGCGGGACAAAAGTTGTGAGTATTATGCTGAAATGATTGTCCTACAACAGCAAACGTATTCCTGGATGCTCCTCAATCACCCAACTCGGTGCTCAATACTCCTCCCAAGAATAAAATATGCTCAACATCATCAGTCAATTCAATCCACAATGCTCAACCAATCAACTCAAATCTTAACTTTATTTGGGTTATCTCATCTCAAGTAATCATCATCCCATCTCATCAATGCAAGCAATCAACTAAAGTTAAACTCAACAATTAATGCAATGCAATCCATCAAACTCAACTCAACTTAAATAACGATCATTTAGACTCACTCAAATAGAATCATCATGTAATGCAAGAAAGATGTTCATGTGTGGTAGCATATGTCATTTAATACAACATGCCCTTCATACTCAATTTTCTCAACTCAAAACACTAAATGTATTCAACTCAAAATATCCAATAGGTCAACTCAAGATACTTAACTCCAATACTCTACTCAAATCTTCAAACTCAACCTCAACTCAACATATGCATAGATTTATCATAAATTATGAAATTAAAAGTTCATGTTATCAAGTGTAAAACTATATCTCAATACCATATTGAATGTATATGATGTGACGAGGCTTCATAAAACATTATGAGAATTTATAATAAGTATATAATCTCAATATTTCGATAATATAATTTCTCAAATCTCAACACTTTTACAAAATCTTGAATGAATGAATTGAAGGGCATGTGAGGAACAAGTTGTCACACTTAGGTAAGCCTTACATACTTGGGAGTGTAGAATCTTGAAGTATCTTGGAAGAAATTGGAAGATTTCTCAAGTTCACCTTCAAACCCTAGCCTCTCTTCCTCTCTTTAATTTTTCTTCTATGCCTTTGAGAGAATATTTCAACATAAAAGAGGCTATCTAAGATGTTTTAGGGATGATTGAAGTGTAAAACGTTGTCCTTTAGCTTAGAAAGGGTGGGGAAAGGACCAAAATAACCCTTCTTAAAAACTGTCAAAAGCCTGCTACAGGCCTCGTTATGACCCCTCTCATAACCCTTTGCCTCAAATTTAGAGTTTTTGGAAGTTTCTACGGGACACACTATGACTCGTAGCTCACACTATGATCCCATAATAGAGGTTTTGTAGTGTAACTTTACACTGACACTCTTTAGTAAAATTGCTATAACCTTTGATTCCAAACACTAAATGAGATGAAACTAGTTGCATTAGAAAGCTGATTCAGAGGGATTACATTTGGTATATTATGAGACCTCTAGTTCTTTGTATGCAAAGAGTTATAGTCATTTGAAGTTGACCCTTACACAATCCAACACTCAAAACATAATTTATATGAAAGTCTTGAACTCATCTAAGTACTAGAGGTCTCTTAAGACTCTAATAAACTTCCCATATATAAGAATGAGACTTGAAACATTGATACATATGAGGGTAGATTTATGGGGTGTCACAACGGAAACATCTCACCTACTTTTCACAAACTAGACCAGGAACATGTCATATCCTTTAAAGAAATACAAATAGTAATTGAGACGCTAGTCTAGGCCAAACTACCCTTCTTATATAATACATTCTGAATGATCTGTTTGATAAGCAAAGTAGGGTCATTTGCCTTTGCTGGAAACTTTTATTTTTCCTTTCAATCCATATGCGATAAACACAACCAACCAACACATTGTTATACACTTCTATTATATTGTTTCTTTCCCTATCAAAGTGAATAGCCCACTGTAGTTGTTGATTCCAATCCATAGGAGCTATCTGGATATCTTGGCAATTCAGTATTCTTAATCAAATTATTTAAGAATAAGTTCATTTGAACATGCAATACTTTACACTTCAGTCGCCTCCTAAGTTTACGAGATCGAGTGTAGAAAATGCTATAATACCTTATAGAGGCAAAACATTGATAGTAAAGAAGTAGATATAACTAGGAGATCTCCTCTTTATTGGAAAAATTGAGGATATCAACATTGTCTAGATACAATTGTAATCCTTTTTGAACTCTTGCTCCTTGCCTCTAGTGTATCTAATATTGAGTGATGGTTTGGCCTGCTTTTTCTCAACTTTTGATAGCAAGTTTTTGTAGTTTTAGTCTTTTAGGTAAGTCCAAAAGCACATAGAATCATAATATTCTTTTTCAATAAGAGACATTATTTTTGAGACAAGTCAAAAAGAAAAGTAAGACATGTAAAATTAGATTGAATAAAGTACCATTCTGATGTGGAAAAGACACAAGTTCACTGTGCTCAGAAATTATGATGGTTTAGTAACCAATCAACTTTAGAGTATTAAGAATCAAATTTTTTTTGCTATAAACCTTTTGAAAATGATTACTAAAATCTTAGCTCAAAGAAAATTCTTAGTAAAGCTGGACAGAAGTAGTGCTACATAAGTATTGGTATCAACTGTTGGGATGAGGAAGAGTAATGTGAAGGCTTTAGATATATTGAATTTGGTTCACATAAAGCAACATATGAATTCCTGAGATAGCTTGTAAAGCTTGTATGCATGTGAAGAGAAGGTCGTTGAGTGAAACGTTGTACATTCTAGTGCAAAGCCATGAGCTTTTACAGCTCAATTGCACTCCTTCAGAAGCCACAAAAATGTTGATCTATTTAACAAAGATGAAAAAGTTCAACAGTGAAATATGTTGGCTTTTGTATAAACGTAATACAGTGCATACCAATTCTTGGGTAATCTGGAGAATCTTTTCAAGAACAAACATGACAGAGGTAGATGTTTGCCTTAGAAGAAGGAGATGCTTAGCTTTTGCTTGGACTTTTTGTGCATATGCAGAAAGAATACAAAATTTTTTCTATGCTGTATAGATTTAATTAAATAACGAGTATCAATTGTGAAACATCTTTTGATTTGATGTTATTCTAAATTTTGGGATGTGGTGTCATTTGATACTACATACTTCACAAACAAATATAAAATAGCATTGGCTCTCTTCATTGGAGCAACACATTATGTTCGATCCATCTTACTTGGTTGTGCACTATTTACTGCCATGACTAGGCATACATTCCCACGATTGATGCGAACATGGTATGTGATGACCCAAGCCTAGGGCCTAGATATAACACGGAAAATAGAGAAACTAAAGGAACCCCAAACAAGCCTCTTAGCATATCAATCATAGATCCTTGGTGACGGAATCGAAGTAAATAAAATAAGAGATATAAATAAGGGAAAAGGGACTAAGGGAAATCTTTGATATTATATAATACTCAAGCTCAAAGCTTAAGTACATTAATTCTTCCAACAATATCTCTAACATACATCAAAGCGGGGGCTAAGACACTTTCTGGGCCACCGTCATAGTATCAAATGTTTAATATAAAGATGTCATAGAGATAGCAAAAGAATATAGATAGTGTCCCCAAACTTGAGGACTCACCAAGTTTATCTTCGAATAATCTCACTAGTCACACAGAGGATGATCAAGAGGAGCTCCAGTCCCTACATGGTGATATCATGTAGGCATAAAGTATGCATTTAGTATGTTTGAATGTACTAAGTATGTAGGATGCAATGCAATAAGAGATAAAACAATATAGTCAAAATGCATATTGGTTTTGTATATTTTAGGCTATTTTTCATATGGAACAGAAGAGAACAATACACAATATAGTCAAAATGCATAGTAATAGGCAATATATAATTATAATCTCAATGCTTAAAGAAAAACATGCTTCTAAACCATTCAACTTGCATAGAACATAATACATATGCGGAAAGAGACCTCAACCGACAAAGAATAAGACCAAGTGAGCTACAATATGTAATCTCGATGATTACCCCTTATCAGTAAAGAGGTAGTTTACTTGCCTAGGTAAATCGTACTTCACCTTACGAGTGTCTATCCCATTTCACAGAAGTAACCCCCCTTATGGGAACCTGTCCCATTTCGAGAAGGATTTCATGAAAAGCTTCACCTTATGGGAACCTGTCTCATTTTGAGAAGAATATCAAGCGAGAGTGCACTAAATCGATCCATTAGAAAAGCAATGGTAAAGTATAATCCTATGTTGGCACATAGTTTGAGGAAAGAAATATGAATCCATGAAGATGGTCCATGCCACATCCAATCCATCGGTGCTATACCTAATCCCATAAAATAATTAAAATAATCACACTTTAGTAATTTGTAAGAAATATAGAAACATGTGATGAGTAGCTCTAAAACATCTTTGACCTCTAATGGTGAGTCTAAAAATAAAACATGAGTATAGATCATCATCAAACATTACCCTTGTATTAACATCAATGGCTCATAAGAGGTAAAATCTTTTAAAAAGGGCTTATTATGTCATTACAACATCATAAACATTTTCATGAATTCAATACATCTTTTGAATGCCCAAAATCATCATAAAGTCACTTGACTCATAAAACATGCAATAGATCATCAATAACTCAAGAATCCTTGTCAAGACATTTTATCAAATACTTTGTAAATGTATAATGCTTGTTCAAAATCATGTAATCCAAGAGTGTAATAATGTGAGAAAACTCAATGTAAATCAGCCACCAACATGAAATGACCCAAAAATATGCCCGAAAACATGCCTTAAAAATGCCCATAATTGTAATTTCCATATATCTTAAAATTTATGTGTGATATTGAAAATTTGACTTTATATTCTTGATCAGGGGGCAAAATTGAGTGGGAAATGGGTATAACTCCAATTTTAGAGCAATCATAGCAAAAATGTTTCTTTTCCAAAAGTAGTGTGCGTTGACTCCACGATGCGGAGACATAGTAGAGCAGTGTATTTTGTTGCCAGTTTTTCTAATTTCAGCCTATGGCCTTAGGGTCTTGGTACTAAGTCTTTGTATGTGTAACAACACCTATACTTAGTCATTTTTCAAGCCCAGATCATTCAAGAGATTCCCTAAAACCCTCTTTAATACTTAAATAAATATTTCACCCAAATTCAATTACTTAAACTCATTTTGGATCTCAAGAAATTCATTCAAGCTTAAGTTTTTATTTAAATCTTCTTCAAGGAAATCCCCAAATTTGAGGTTTGTAGGTTTCAACCATTGGATCCTTTCTCCTATGGTGCCCAACCTTCCTTTTTATGTCAATTGCATGTTTTCAAGTTGAAGTAACTATGGGATTCTCTTGTTATGAATTTGATTATAGACTATGTTGGGGTTTCATGAACTGTTGACTATTTAAGCATGTTTTAAGCTACGAATCTATGATCTACCATGAGACTTAATAAGTTGTTTTAATGTATCTTGTAGGAGGGTATTACCAAGTGTTGGAGGGGTGGGCTTACACTAAGTTTTCTCATATGATTTCACTCTTGAGTTGCATGTTTTTGAACTAGTATTACACATCTGCCAAGTGTTTGATAAAATGTCCAGTTAAGGGTACTTGAGTTTTTGAAAGTCTATTGCATGGCTTATGAGCTAAGTGACTTTATGATGATGAAAGGGATGTATATATGTGTTGAATTTATGAAAATTATCTATAGTGTTACAAGTTCACTACACCTTGTTGAGGGGGTGAAATGCCTCAATCACCTTGTCAGGGGGTGTTAGCCCGTACTACCAATTGAGGGGTATATACTTCAATTACTTCAATTTTTGAACTAGTATTACACATCTGCCAAGTGTTTGATAAAATGTCCAGTTAAGGGTACTTATGTTATTAAAGGTCTATTGCATAGCTTATGAGTTAAGTGACTTTATGATGATGAAAGGGATATATATATGTGCTGATTTCATGAAAAGTATCTATAGTGTTGCAAGATGACCACACTTTGTTGAGGTGTGCTATGTCTTAATCACCTTGTCAAGAGGTGCTAGGCTAGTACTACCAATTGAGGGGTATATACTTCAATCACCTTGTCGGGGGGTGCTATGCCCGTACTACCAATTGAGGGGTATATACATCAATCACCTTGTCAGGGAGTGCTAGGCCCAAACTACCAATTGAGGGGTATATACTTTAATCACCTTGTCGGGGGGTGCTAGGCCCGTATTACCAATTGAGGGGTAGATACCTCAATCACCTTCCAAAGGGGTGATATGCCTTAGATTCCAAGTACTAGTTGTTTGGTCTATAATGATGATCTTTTCTTACACATGTAATATGTTCTATATAAGCGTGTTTTACTTAAAGAATTGATCATGCATACCATATAGCTATTATCCTCACCCATTGCTTATGTATATGCATTTTGACTATGTTGCCTATCTTTTGTTGCATTGCATCCTACAAACTTAGTACAGTCGAAGTACTAATGCATACTCTATGCCTACATGATGTTACTATGTAGGAACTGGAGCTCTACTTGATCATCTTCCTCCCCCACATGGCTAGTACTCTCTCTTGAACCAAGTTTGGTGAGTCCTTAACTTCGAGGACAATACCTATTGATCTTATGTTATTTAAAGATGCTTTCGTTGTTTAGATGCTTATGACTATGAGGGTGAGCTTGGAAAGTGTCATGGCCCCCGCTCAATTCCATGTTTAGAGGTGTTGTTGGACAAGTGATGTAATTATGCTTACGATTTGACTCTTTTGATGAGTTATGCTATTAAAGACTTCTCTTAGTCCCTTCTATCTCTATTTATACTCTCTTATAGTTTTTTAAGTACTTCCGCGACCAAGGATGTGTAAATGATATACTAAGAGGCTAGTTTGGGATCACTTCATGTTCCCATTTGTTGTGTCACGTCTAGGCCCTAGGCTTGGGTTAGTAAAACCCTTATGTAAGATACCTTAAAATCCGTCATCAAATCTCATAATGGATCATAGTTTCATAGCTCAAAACATGCATAGTCTCAATAGACAATACTCATTCATAGTACAAGCTTGAAATACATAAATATGCATATTTAATCAACTTTCATAAAACCCCAATATATTTCATGCCTATAATCCATAATAAAAGATACCCATAGATAATACAACTTCAAAACATGCAATTTTCATAAGACAGGAATATTGGGCACTATCGGTGAAAGGACCCAATAGTTGAAACCCACATACCTTAAACATGGGTTTTCTTGATATAGACTTGAAGGAGACTTGAAGCTTGAATGGAGTTCTTGAGATCCATAATTAAGTTTGGGATACTTGAATTTGGATGAAACATTTGGTTAAGTGTTAGGGAGGGTTTCAAGAGGGTCTTGAGTGATATAGAGTTGAAAAATGACTAAGTATAGTTGTGTTTACGTATAAGTCGGCATAAGACTATGAATCCAAGGACCTTGGGCCAAAATAGAATTTCAAGGAAAAATTAACACTGATCTGCGCCTCTAGAGTGTCGAAGCCAGGGTGCGGATCACCATTAGAAATCAAATTTTTTTGAAAATTATTTTTTCGTTACGAGCCCTTTTAAATCAAGGTTATACTCGTTTCCCACTAAATTTTGCCCCTGATCACGAATATGATATGTGATTTTTGATATTGCGCATGGACTTTGAGATATATAGAAATTAGGATTATGGCCATTTTCGAAGCACATTTTTGGGGTGCTTCAAAATATCCCCCTTGTGGACATTCGTCCCCAAATGTCAAAGAAACATATATACAAGAAGTAATCGTGAAGATTTCACCTCACCATGAACACAATAAATGCACTTAAACATCGTTTTCATAAATCTCAACATGAATGTCAAAAATCACCATAAACTTGTTACTATGAACATGAATGCATGCAAAATGATATGAGGGATGCAGTTTAAGGCTTGAAACCATAGATAGGGCTTAATTAGCTATCTTAGGCTTTAATAGAATGAAAGAGGTACGGATATCGCCTCTTCATTTCAGCTCCATCTCCCTAAGTGAGGCTTTCGACTTTGTTGGTTCCTCCAAAGAACATTGACGGAAGCTATATCTTTGTTTCTCAACCTCTTCACTTGCCTATCTAAAATTTCCACCTGGACCTTCTAATAGGTCAAATTATCTTCCACAACACCCACAACATCTAAAGGAATGATAACACTTGTGTCACCCATACACTTCCTCAACATAGACACATGGAAGACCAGATGAATGGCGGCAATAGCTGCTGCCTACCCTAGGATGCATATGGACCCCATTATCCGTAATAATAAGTGTTCCTATACCGACACCGACTCTGTTGTGCTTGGCCATCCACTCCCTGACGAGCTGCTTTCTCCTTTTGTCTTAGGTAAGTCTAAGCTTGAAGACAAAATAGAGAAAGGTCTATTTTTAGCACCGAAAGCCTGTTGGTACCAACCTCCGCTTCATGAACAGAGGATTCATAAACAGACAGGCTTGACATTCCTTAGAAAGAGGAAAAGAGAGGATTTGCAAGAAAAAGTCAAATAAACTGACCATACTCATATCAATAGCAACTCCAACTCGTAGGCTACCTTCACAATCATCCTCAACACACTATAAGGACTCATAAGCCTTAGGCTTAATTTCCCTTTCTTGCCAAACTATACCACACCCTTCATGGTTGGACCTTCAAGAAAACCCAATCACTAACCTTAAACTCATGATCTCTCCTTCTCACATCGAAATGACTTTTGCCCACTTTAAGTCATCTTCAACCTTTCCCTTATCAACCTCACCTTCTCCAAAGCTTCCATAACCAAATTCATATAGTCAAAGCCATCTCACCAACCTTACCAAGGTACCTTCCCATAGTCTCTATCCATTCTTATGGAATCGAGAAGAATATAAATGATCCTCTCTCAAAACCAACTCTCTTAAGTGACCAATGTTAGGCACATATAATCTACCTTGGTACCTAAGGTACCATCTCCCCTTTAGGAGAAAACCTCCACTCTACCATCCTTCAACAAGGTCCTCTACCTTAGCAAGGCACAATCAAGGTCTTGTTTTGCCTTTACCTCCTCAATCAAAGGATATTTAGAACCATAAACAACCACTACATCCCCATTATCAATTTCATCCAACCTAACCCCAATCAAGCCAACCAATGAACCTCTCTAGGCACCTCTTTGCCACCATCATCAACATGAGCTAGACTACCCATACGTACCCTACTTAAAGTTCGGCCATAACCTTAGCTTTGTCGGGGTGATAATGCACACACATATCATAATACTTAAGGAGTTCTAACCACTGTCTTTGTCTCAAGTTAAGATCATTTTGGGTGAACACATATTAGAGACTCTGGTGGTCAGTAAACACATCAACATGAACCCCATACAAGTAATGACGTCAAATTCTCAAAGTAATTACTACAACCACCAATTCAAGATCATAGGTGGGATAATTCTCCTTATGCACCTTCAATTGTCTAGTGGAATATGTTATCACCTTAACACTTTACATCAAAACATACCCCAAACCAATTTTTGAGGCATCACAATAAACAATAAATCTTTCCCACCCTACACGTAGAGCCAAGATAGGAGCGGAGATAAGCTTATCCTTCAATGTTTGGAAACTCTTTCCACACTCACAGGTCCATAAAAATTTTGCCTTGTTTGGATTAACTTAGTCACAGGAGAAGAAATAGAAGAGAAAAAATTTACAAACCTTCAGTATTAACCCTCCAAACCTAAGAAATGTCTAATGTCTGATGGAGTCAAAGGTCTAGGCCAATTCCTAATCACCTTGGTCTTCTTAGGATCTACCTTAATACCATCACCCGACACCATATGTCACAAAAATGCAACATCATTCAACCAAAACTCACATTTCTCATATTTTGTATACAACCTCTCCTCCCTCAAGATTTGCAACATCACCCTCAAATGACTCATAAGCTCTTCTTCATTTGGGAAATAAATCAATATACTATCTATAGCTACCACACACATATCAAGGTAGGGTTTAATGACCCTATTCATAAGATTCATAAACATAGCTGGGCCATTGGTCAAGCAAAAGTGATTGCCATAAATTCAAAATATCAAGAAGGACATCAAGAAACTCATTAACCACCATAACTGACTCAATAGGAAGAACTTTGGTGTCAACCTTCCTAACCTTCACGAGATGATAGTGTCAACCTTTAGAAATCAAATTTTGGGCTTTAATACAAGAAATGAATATACCCTTGACCACACAGTCAAGGACGGGCTCATTAGAAAATTGGAATTTAACCCTATGGGTTCTACAATCAATAGAAGCATAATATGCGTGCAACTAATCCATCCCAAGAATGACATAAAAATCTACTATATCTAATTCAACAAAATCACAAGGCAAGATTTTATGCAAGAGTAACACGGAAAAATTTCTATAGAGTCTCCTAGCAAGAATAGACTCACCAACGAGGGTAGATAATTCATAAGGTTCACACAAAAATTCAGGACTAACATGAAGCTTTTTGGCAACAAAAGTAGTAATAAAACAAAGAGTAACACCCGAGTCTATCAATGCATACACATCAAAATCAAAAAACTTTAACATACCTATGAAACGTTACTGCGAGTCTAGTGACCCATAGAGGGGTACAGTTAAGAACGTTGTCGGTCATCCTCATGATTGCTAGCAACCCATGGACAACATCTCAACTTATGATCCTTTGCATCACACTTGAGACATGCACTTGAACCGACCAAACAATCTTCCGAATAGTGCTCTCCACACTTGTAACACGAAAGGGAAGCTTGAACACCAATACCCTTGCCTTTCATTTAAGCATATGGATAACTAGGAATCTTCTGGTCCATCTTGGCATACCAAAAGCATGCACCCGTGTTCCTCCAACATGTGCTACTATGATTTCTCCCACACTTTAGGTACCTAGGGCGAGTCATCCCACCATCTCTACCTTCAACTTGAATGCTCCTTTTCCCATCCTTTGAGGCTATTAGGTAATCCCTCATCTTATGACCAACTCCACTATACTTGAAACAACCCATAACATCTGCCAAACACCTCCCTTGATGTTTCTTGCCATACCCTTGACAAGTGACAAAAGGGATCCTTTTCTTCTTGTACTTGGGAATCGATAGACAAGTAGAAAATTAGGCACCACCAACTCGGGCCCTATTGGCCTCAATCCCCTTCCTCTTATCAGTTAAGCTCTCAGGGGTGACCATCGATTGGTTGAGTTGTGCAGTCACAGCTCTGGCCAATATCCATATGGCAATTTGAACCTTCACATTGGAAATGTCACCATACTGAATAGCTTGAGACATGTTCTGAAACATAATGGGTAAGAATCAGGAATAGGCCTTAGAGGACTTATCTCTATTGCACCACATAGATCACGAAGAAGAGAAGCATTTCCTAAAATGCCTCATAGCCTCTCACTCATAGTTGTGGCGCATTTCACAACCTTGAATAAGTCTCTAATCACTGCGGTGTCTTGGATTCTGAGGACCATTAACAACCTAGTGCTCTAATACTAAGTTTGTCACAACCCAAGCCTAGGGCCTAGACATGACACGACAAAAGGAGAATCCCGAAAGAACCCCAAACAAGCCTCTTAGCATATCAAACACACATCCTTGGTCGCGGAAGGAAAATAAATACAACAAGAGATATATAATAAGGGAAAAGGGACTAAGGGATGTTATTAATAATTATAAAATACTCAAGAGTCAAGTTCAAAGCATAAATACATCAATTATTCCAACAACACCTCTAACATAGATCGGAGTGGGGGCCAAGATACTTTTTGGGCTCATCCTCATAGTATCAAATATTAAACATAATGAAGTCTTAGAGATAGCAAGAGAAAGTAGATAGTGTCGTCGAACTTGAGGACTCACCAAGCTTATCTTCGAATAATGTCACTAGCCATGTAGAGGATAATTAAGAGGAGCTCTGGTCCCTACATGGTTATATCATGTAGGAATAAAGTATGAATTAATATGTTTGAATGTACTAAGTATGTAGGATGCAATATAAGAAGACACAAGACAATATCATCAAAATGCATAGTAATAGGCAATAGATGCATATAATCTCAATTTAGCATGCATGATCAATGCTTGAAGTAAAACATGCTTATAAACTATTCAAGTTGCATACAACATAATACATATGTGTAAAAAGACCTCAACTGACAAAGAATAAGACCAAGCGAGCTACAACTTAGAATCCTGATAATTACCCCTCATCAATAAAGAGGTGATCTACTTGCAAAGGTAAACCATACTTCACCTTACAAGAGTCTGTCCCAATTTGGAGAAGTAAACCCCCTTTATGGGGACCTGTCCCATTTTGGGAAAGATTTCATGAAAAGCTTTGCCTTATGGGAACTTATCCCATTTTGAGAAGAATTTCAAGAGAGAGTGCACTAAATGGATCCACTAGTAAAGTAAGGATAAATTATACTCCTATATTGGTACATAGTTTGAGAAAATGAATATGAATCCATGAAGATGGTCCATGCCACATCTAATTCATTGGTGCTAAGCCTAATCCCATAGAATAATTGAAATAATCACACTTTAGAAATTTGTAAGAAACATGGAAATATGACATGAGTAGCTCTAAAACATCTTTGACCTCTACTGGTGAGCCTAACTTTAAAAAATGAGAATAGATTATCATCAAACATTACCCTTGCATTAACATCAAAGGCTCATAAGAGGTAAAATCTTGGAAAAAGGGCTTAATCCATCATTACAACATCATAGAAATTTTCACAAATTCAATACATCTTTTGAATGCCCAGTCATTTGACTCATAGAGCATGCAATAGATCATCAATACCTTAAGAATCCTTGTCAAAACATATATTTTCAAACACTTGGTTGATGTATAATGCTTGTTCAAGATCATGCAATTCAAGAGTGTATATGTGAGAAAACTCAATATAAATCAGTCCACCAATACATAGTAAAACCCTCTGGTAAGATACCTTAAAATCTATCATCAAATCTCATAATAGATCATAGTTTCATAGCTCAAAACATGCATAATCTCAATAAAAAAACCATTCATAGTACAGGCTTGAAGTAGATAAAAATGCATATTTAATCAATATTTCATAAAACCCCAACATATTTTCTACTTATAATCTATAATAAAAGATACTCATAGACAATACAACTTGAATACATGTAATTTTCATAAGATAGGAAGATTGGACACCATGAGTGAAAAGACCCAATGGCTGAAACCCGCATAACTCAAACTTGGGTTTTCTTGATCTAGAATTAAAGGAGACTCAAAGCTTGAATAGAGTTCTTGAGATCTAGAATTAAGTTTGGGACACTTGAATTTGGATGAAATATTTCGTTAAGTGTTAGGGAGGGTATTGAGAGGGTCTTGACTTGTATAGAGTTGTAACATTGCTACATATAGGTGTTTTTATGCATAAGTGGGCATGAGGCTATGACCCCAAGGCCCTTGGGCCAAAATTTTAGGGAAAAATTAACACTGATCCATGTCCCTAGCGCATCACAGCCAGGGTGAAGATCGCCACAGGAAATCAAAATTTTGTGAAAATTATTTTTTTGCTACAGGTCCTCTTAAATTAGGGTTATACCTGTTTCTTACTCAATTTTCCCCCCTGATCACGAATATGAAGTTGAACTTTTGATAATGCGCATGGATTTTGAGATATATGAAAATTATGATTATGGGCATTTCTGAAGCACATTTTGGGGCGTTTCATGGTGTCTGGCAATTGGTGGACCTCAAGGTCTAAGAATTTTGTTATTTGATCAAAATGAAAACATCAAAGTAGTTGTTGGAGAAATTTTTTCAGATACCCAATGCATCTTTGTTATCTCAGTATTTGGCATCAAACAAGTATAAAAAAATTTAGGAAGTATATATGTAAGTCTTGGATTGAAGAGCAATTTAAACACCGATGGTGGAAGTTGATCCAAAAGTTCAATTTTATAGAAGATAAGTAGGTCCAACCATTAAACAAGCTTTAAAACAATTTCAACAAAACACTCTTGGAACTAATTAAATCACATACTCATGGAACCCTTGTTATCCATGTTGATGAAATATCTTAAGGAAATGCTCTTGCCAAGGATATTAAAATAGTAGATCCTTGAAATGAAAGGGAAAGCAACAACATCACTTCTTATGAAAAAGTGAAGGTACCTTGGACTAATAGATAGGAAATAACCCACATTAACAAAAGAGGTACAAAATTTAACAAAATGGATATGCCTACCTTGACTATCTTGCGAGATTTCATACCTTTTCCTCTCAAAATAGAAAAAGGTAAATTATCATTTATACATAACATTGTACACTTTTTTCAGCCTCAAGACCCAATTTGATTGCCTACTAAATGTATCACCTAATCATAAGCTGCAGGTTCAAAAGATTAAACTTAGATTCTTAATGTATGTCACACCTACAACAATATAATCACATGATTTATACTCAAGCTCTTTCATAATAGAAGAGTTGTTCTAATATTTGCTCTGTTATTCCTTCATACTTCTCCTTTGTATGTATTTATCGCCATTTACAGCACTTATCACAATGCACAACAAATGCCCCTATAGTTGGAAAAGCCCTAGATGTATAATTTCGTAAGGACATTCTTCAAGTTCAAAGAGTTTTAACCTCAGCAGCAACAGGAGTAACAACAACAGCGATAATAGGATCATAAATCACCAACGAGTTATGAGTATTTTCCCCATAATTCTCCTTATCCTCTCAAATATGATTTTCATGTTCCTCGACTAAAGAAATAACCTCTGTCAATTTCTATGTTGGGGTCACGATGATATCAGGGAAGTAGGAACTCTCAAAGAATTTGGCTCTCTGTTCAAATTATTTAAGTCAGATAATTTAGAACTATGAATAACATTTTGCTCTATCTCTCCAAGTGAGACAACATCTTGATGATTTCTCCATTCAACAAGTTCTTAATGGGATAAATATATATAAGGAAAGCAAATGCAACTTATCTCATTATGAAACTCCAACAACAGTTAGAAATGGTACAATAAAAAAATATATCTATCCTATTTAACTATAGATCTTAAAAGAATCGATCTATGCTTATCAAAAGAGCAGGTGATATTGCCGACATATTTCTCTATAGTTATTCTTTATTGGTGGCCTAGGGAGCATTAAAATTAAATATGACTAGATTAGCATTCAAACTACAGAAAAATATTTTGTCAATACATACATAATATATATTTTATATGTCTGACTGTGCTTGCATTGACTCTTTGAAGTGACAAATTATATGTAAAGAACTAATGAATGGGCTAAAGATAAGACAAAATTGGAGGGGTATATATCAACTATAATCATGAAATTATTGAATAGCTTTATTTCTAACTGCTTATAGATGAATATAAAGAATCTTGGAACGCACCCCATGTGTTATAATATGAAGCAATGAGTGAAACTAAATGATAGGTATATAGAATTCTAATAACAAAATATTTGATAGGAAACTAGAGAACACAGGTTGAAAGTATAGATTATTTGCCGATGATTAATTTGAGAGAGTTACTGATAAGTCTTTTAAGTCTATTGAGAGATGGCAGATTACCTCTTTTAAACCATTGTACGAGAAGCCATAATTCTTATTTCCTTGGGAGAGTTTCAAGCTTTGCACTTCTAACATAACCTAGCTCAATCATAGTCTCCTCCAAGTCCTATTTTACCTTTCATTGTCCATAATTGAGAAGGTGCGATATCCATATAAGTTGGATGTCCTTATGGATGTCCTTGAGTGTCATGTCTCCGTTTAGCTTTTCACCACAGTATACAATATCCACCCACACAAAGGGTTATACAATGTTCAGTGGCAAAGTAGTACTGTGGCAATATTTTAAGTATATTTTTTAGTATAGAGTTCTCTGTTTATAAAAACATTACCTTAGTATGATCATTCATATTTAGCTTTTGTGTGATGTACTTCTGGATTAAAGACATGGTGATCCTGCTGTCCTGCAAATGATGCAAAACCAGTCATTTTACTTTACTTGGTGATAAACATGAGATATAAAATATAAAGGAACAAATTAATATTAAGGATATAAATTGAGTGTTGGATGTTATGTCGTAAAATGCAATCAATAGCTTTACCCCTTTTGCAAGTATCTAATTAATAGTTTAATCTACTATATACATCAATCTATGCTAATTATTAATAGTTGTATCGGCATGCGCATGGAGAAACTTACTTGAGACGATATGGGGCTTGTTGTAGTATATATGGATATCAACTATTGGGCCAGAGGCCTTGGTTAAGGACCTTGTAATACTCCATATTAGTTTCCTACACTCTGAGGGTAGGATAGCATTAGTATTGTATGACTGATTATTTAGTTACTATTTTTAGATGCAAGTGATGGCATGTATTTCATTGACATTTCGTTTCATGTATTTTATGGTATTTTCTCTTGCATTGGACTTTCATTATTGATTTTGACGAAGACTGATTTCAATCTTTAACTCTTCAAAATCACTTTTGACAAGAGTTACACTATCCTTACACCTTGTTAACTATTTTTTTTGAAACATGGAGGCATGTCGGATGTTCTCATTACTTGATTAATTAGCCGGGTAGATTGCTGACTCTTTTCTTACCAGTTACTAATTGATCAAGGATATTCTTAATCGGTTCTATGCTAATGTGTCTAATATGTAGCTCCAGTAACTAGATGGCACACATCCCTAAGGATAGGCTTTATGTAAGCCTTACTTCGAGTATAGGTATGCTATATAGACTTTCCACGTCCCCTATAGACCCTTTTATCCATGTGACCCACTAAATAAAAAGAGGGAGTTAAATGGGTCATACCTTGCTATCTGAGGGCTAAGGTAGATGTATATGCTCTGTTACAGATGTCAATTATTATAGATAGCACTATGGTTAACTATTCCATTACCTTCATTCATGTGCACTGCCTATCACAGATATAATTAGTTACTAGTTGCATCTATTAGTCATATGGGAGGCTAGTCGGGTTATTTTTGCTAGTAGTATCTTTTGGGCTCTTTAGATTCAATTAAGTTATTATTTGATTATATTTATGTATTCTTATAGTGTATTAATAGCTGGTTATATGTGTTGTTTAGACTTATCTCTACGGTATTCCTTGATTGGTAGAGTTGGATTGACCCCTAGGCTGTTGTAGTAAATAGTAGTGATTCTATTACTATATTTTGGTTAGTTGACTTCTATGGAAAGATCTTGTTATGTTATTTGGTAGGCTAGCATTCTCAAGTATGTTCCCTTATTACTATCTCTTACTCATTTAGTATATTCTGTTGTCTTTGTGTATATGAATTATAATATGCTATCCCTTCTTAGTTGTTTGTACTATGTACCTTCCCTTTTTACTAGTAATTAATACTTGTGTTATCCTCAAAACTAAGTTGACTTGTGCCTACTGCGTGTCATTTGTTCTGTACTCATACTACACTTTGTATCCTACATTTAATAGTATGATTTCTAACTATTGACGAGCACTTTGCATGGAATGAATTTTGAGATCAGGAGACTTTGGTGAACTTCTGGCATCAACAACAGCCATTCTCCAATTATTTTGGAGAAGGCTAGTCTTTATTTGGCTTTCAGAGACAATTCGGTATATATTGTACCTGTGTTGCTTCTATCTCTTATTTAGCATTAGTAGCTCGATTACAGGCTATTATCAGGTTACAAAAAGTTTTGTCATGTTTATTCAACCCTAACATTCAATGTTTTTTCATATTTCCTTATATTTCTTTCATTTGTGATAACTCGTTGTCCCTGGTCTCAAGCTATGGGATGGCCTAACCAACTAGTGAGAGAATAGTAGTTACCATAATGACTAAGGTTTCGACAGTCATGACAAGTAGGCAAATTAAATTAGGGTTGTAAATTTTTTTGAGGGTTTGGGGATGGGATGGGAAAATAGACTCTAGGAATTTAAATTACAATTCTTAGAGTTGATATTAAACAAAATGCCAGTTGAAAATTAAAAAAAATGAGAGCACATAATATGAAATATTAAAATAGACATTATTAAGGACAATTTAAGTAGTTAAGTTGGTTGAGTACTTAAATGAAAAAGGTGATAGAGATATTGAGCTGGGTAACTAGGCACACTCCAAAAACCATCATAATTTTGGTTATTGTAGGTAGTTCAGAGTTGAGAAGGTAAGACGGGATATTAGTAGGATGAAGAGGCGGAGGGCGATCAGCCCCGATGAGATTCTGATAGACTTTTTGAAGAACATGGTCAAGGATGGCATAGAGTGGTTGACTAGACTATTTAATGCTATTATGAAGAATGCCAAGATGCCTAATGAATGGAGGAGGAGTACAATGGTTCCACTGTACGAGAATAAGGGATATATTCAAAATTGTAACAATTACAGGGATATCAAATTATTAAGCCACACTATGAAAGTCTGGGAGATAGTAGTGGAGATGAGTATGCGAAGAGTAGTATCTATCTTAGTGAATCAATTTGGATTTATGCCAGGGTAGTAGACTACTGAAGCAATTCAACTTATTTGGAGGTTAGTGGAAAAATATAGGGACAGTAAGAAGGACCTTCATATGGTGTTCATTGATCTCGAGAAAGCATATAACAAAGTCCCAAGGGAGGACTCTAGAGGTAAAAAGTGTCCTAATGGCACATATCAGGGTGATTAACAATATGTACGATGGATCTAAAACTCGAGTTAGAACGGTGGGAGGAGACTCTGAGTATTTTCCTATTAAGATGGGACTCTATTAAGGATCTGTGTTGAGCCCTTTCTTGTTTGCCTTGGTGATGGACGAGCTGACGCGATCTATCTAGGAGGAGGTACCATGGTGTATGCTATTTGCAGATGACATAGTACTGATTGATGACACTTGGACTAAGGTTAATGATAGGTTGGAGGCCTGGAGATATACCTTGGAGTCCAAAGGATTCAAATTGAGTAAGACCAAAACTGAATACTTGGAGTGCAAATTAAGTGTTGAGAGGGATGAAGCAAACTGTGATGTGAGGCTTGCCACTCAACCGATCCCCAAGTGGGAAACTTTAAGTATTTGGGGTCCATCATCCAGAATAGTGGCAATATTAACAAAGATGTCACACATCGTATTGGGGCAGCATGGACTAAATAGAGGCTTGCATCTGGAGTATTGTGTGATAGAAAGATACCACCTAAAATCAAAGGTAATTTTTATAGGTTGGTGGTTAGACCATCTTTGCTATATGGGGTAGAATGTTGGCCAACCAAAAATGTACATGTCTAGAAGATGCATGTTGCAGAGATGAGGATGTTGAGATGGATGTGTGGTCACACCAGGAGTGACAAGGTTAGGAATGAGACCATTCGAGAGAAGCTAGAGGTGGCTCTGGTGGCTGATAAGATGAGGAAAGCGAGATTGCGATGGTTTGGACATGTGCACAGAAGGAGTACCGATGCTCCTGTTAGGAGGTGCGAGAGGTTGGTTTTAGGAGCTACACAGAGGAGTAGAGGTAGACCGAAGAATCTCACTGAGGACATGACCCTAGATAGAAAGAAGTGGAGGTCGCAAATTAGAGTAGTAGGCTAATTGGTAGGATTAGGTGGATGCATGGCCTTGGGGTATAGTAGGGTTAGGTGGAGGACATATTTTTGTTATATATCATATGTTCTCTTTATCTGTAGTATATGTTCTAGTTTTTTCATATTTACATACTGCCATGTGCTATTCATTATTAGTCTCTCCTTCTTTTCCCTTTCCTTTCTTTTTTGTCATATCTAGTCTTTTCTACTTATGGATTTTGAGATGAGGGTTCCCAGTAAACAGTATTTCTACTTCTATGAGGTAGTGGTAAGGTCTGCGTACATTCTACCCTCCCCAGACCCCACTTGTGGGATTTCACTGGGTATGTTGTTGTTGTTGTTGTTGTAAGTTGGTTGAGTACCTGAATTTTTTCCTTGTTGGTAAGAGTTTGATTTCCCACTTTATAATCTCATTGGGTGTTTTCCTTTTAAATATGAAAATGGATATTAAAATAAATCATACAAAAATAAAAATCATATACTAAATATCTAGAGAAGAAATAGACGGTGTTACCCCATTTTACTGATATTTGAATAATTTAGTTAATGTTTTGCGATATCTTCATCTTCCTTCTTTTGGAGACCAATTTTTGACAAAAATTCCACTCAGATCTTTATGTTTTAATCCAACTTTATAGTAAATGGATAAAGGAGAGACAAAGTGAAAAAAGAGTTTGGAAATGATAGAAAAATATACCAATTAACATATGAAATGATTAAGACTTGAAAAATGCTATTAAGGTTTGTATGAAAGAGAGAGAGGCGAGTTGGGACCTTTCAAGTAAAGTGAAATATTTAGGGATTAGAAAATAAATACAAAAGTTAAATAAATAATGAGGGAGAGAAGAGTGGGCTGCTCAATTAAATTTAATAAATAGTGGAAAAAAAAACACAAATGGACTAGGTTCTGGCTTGTTTTGTTGTGTGACAAATTAAATCAACTTAGGAGTTGAAGTTGAAGGTGAATTTTACCTAAAGTAGACAAATTTTGACCATTATTTGAAAAATATTGATAATTGTATTAAGGATTATTATTATTTAAAGAAGCAAAATACTACAATGATAATATATATTATGATATTGATAAAATCATAAAGATAATACATAATAATAAATGTCATATAAAATACTTTAATCAAATTAGTTAAATTTATAATCATAAGCGCCTATGCAGTTTTCTAAAAACTAAAAATGCAATTAAGATTTTCAAAAATAGATATATTAATGATGTAAAATAGAGAATATTATTTATTAAATACAATCTAAGTGTTAAAATGTTACATAAATTTTGAGTAACTTAAGTACAACAGAGTAGGTGATTTGGATCAATTTGTTTTTGTTGCAATATATTTAATGTTATTGCCAGGCCAAGAATACTTTTGACAACAAGAAAAAAATTGGTGTAAGAATATTATTTATCAAAATAAATGAGGGGACATGATATCGAATAAGCTAAAATATATGATATTACGGAGAACTTTAGTAGCTCAATTGGTTGACTACGTGAAATTTTTATCTTCTAGGTAAGAGATTGATTCTACCCTTTGTATCTCCTTAATATCTTTCCTTTTCAATAATAATTAAAAAATATTAAAATAAATCATATAAATATGGAAACAAATCAATCGACATTAAAGAAAAAATAGATATTCATACCTCATTTTACTAGTATTTAAATAGCTATGTCCATATATTCCGATCTCTTCAACTTATTTCCTATTTTGAAAAAATTTGTGATGAAAACTTCTCTCAAATCTTCGATTTCTTTAATCCAAATTTTATAGTGAACAAGTATAAGCAGAAAAAAATGACAAGACAGTTCGAAATGAAAAGAGAACACAAAATCAAACAAAAAATAATCAAGACATCGATGAAATTGTTAAGGTTTACAAGATGAAAAGGAGACAAAGAGGAAAGTCGGAGGCAGCAAAAGAAAATAGAAATGAATTAGGCTTAAGAAAAATAATTGTGAGAGAAAAATAAATAGTGAACGGAAGAAATGTGGGTCATCAGATTAAAATGAATAAACAAGGAGATTAAAAAGATCAAATGGGTAGCGTTCTGGGTTATATTATTGGGCCATAACTTGATAATTATTAGTGACCCAAGACCACACATATTGTAATGATCCAAAAGTAATTCTTATTATTTTAAAAATAAACTACTATTTTACCCTCCCGATAGCTACCCCAAATAATATTTGATTGGTTTTGAAAGCTGGTTTTTGTAAATGTTGTAAAAAAAATTAGGTTTTTGCTAAGGAATTGAGTTTTGAAAGCTTAAATTGTCTAATCATGAATTTTTGAGTCATCTGGAGATTCAAGTCTTGGAACAAAATTCCATTAATAATCAGTTTCGATTTTAGAAGTTGGTCTAGGAGAGTTATCATAATTATATTTGGAGTTGTTATGTGAATTTTAAGTTGAAAGTTGGAATTGAGTTAAAGTTTGACGTAAGTCGTCTTTGGTCAACATTTGAGTTTGGGTGCTCGATTAGATTTTTGAGGGTTCCTTTCTGGGAGGTGATTTTCGCACTAGAATGAGCTTCTACACATTTTTTTGTGTTTTTGTTGCAGTTTGTAATTCTAGTGCCTTAAATTAGTTTAGCTGCAGCTCATCACATTCCGAATCAAGAAGATCTCCAATTCAATTTTTGATAATTTCATTGAGTCCAACATATCAAATTTAGTAAGATGGTATATGTGATTTGTGCAATGAATCTCTAAGTCATTTTTGTGTTTCTGCGTCTTTTTCATCGAATAGATCATTTTAGTTGCGATCTCAAGTCATTTATGACATGCCGATACTGGTACCTCGATCACCTGGTCATTCACTTAGAAGTTGTGCAGTTTTTAATGTTAGAAGGTCGGTTATAGCTTGAAAATGGTTTTTATAGTAACATATGGGTAAATTACTTTAATACCAAAGCCTTCAATGTGAGCTTAGCTCAATTTTACATTTTACCCTTCATAACTAATCAGTAATTAAGGGTAAACAACTTCAATACAAAAGCCTTCAGTGTGAGTTTTTACTCAGTTTTACATTTTAGCCTTCATAACTAGCCAACAATTGACTTTAGCCAATATTTTTTTAAAAAGAGCGTGGATGAGAATTTTGACAATGTAGTTAGCTTTGAAATGCCAAGTTTGGTCTAAAACAACCTTTTAGCTAGTTTTCAAGGCTCCAAGCTCATTCTAATACCCTCGGCATGGGAAATATGGCCTTAGGAAGTGGTTTCTACATTTAGTCATAATGATCTCGTATGAGAATTTTAACTGAATCATTGGATTTGGAACATCAAAGTTAATAGGATTGCATAGTTGTTAGTGTAATGACCACTCTGGTCATTTCTATGGTTTTGTAGGTGTTTGGTGGATTTTAGTATGCGTATGGTGAGCTCAATACATTTGTGATTTATTGGAACTATTGGGATGGCTATTGGTTAGGTTTTTTGGGAGTTAGGTTGATTTTTTAGTTAATCGAGAAGTTATACCTGTAAAATGAATTTTTAGGTAATGTCCTAGTAAACGTGATCAGATTGAAATTTTGATGATTCCATTAGCTCCGAGATGGTCAAAATAGGTTAGGAGCATATCTAGTGCAATTACATCATGGATTGTAAATTTGACCGTTGGAGAATATTAATAGTTGACTTAGTCAATGTCCTTGGGAACCATTGCCTGAGTGAGAATTTTGATAGAGCAATTAGCTTGAGAACATCAATTTTGTCTAGGACAACCCTTCGTTTGATACCGAGGATGTCTGGATGTGATTTGACCACGAGGGCTTTTCGTCAAAAGTTAAGTATAAAGAAGTGGGACCCTCACTTTATTGTATGAAGCTATGTTAGAAATTCCAACAACACCATTGGATCTGGAAGGTCAAAATCCTTAGAGTTACATAGTTCGTTTGCAAAAATAGGAGTTGAACGAGAACGAAATGACGAAAAGGAGATTGAAAGATTAATTTAAAAAGAGGGAGACACGTGGCCAATTTTTGAGAAGCTATGTGGTGCGGTCAGGCGCTGCCACGAGGCAAAAATGTGTCAGCCATGCATGTGTATATTTATGTGGGAGTTCAAGCAAATTATATACATATCTCCTCTCAACTTCGCACCGTGATTCCGAGCTCATTTTTCATTCTATTTGAGTGATTCAAAAGGCTACCTAACTTGGAATTTTGCGAGGAACGACGTTGTGGTGTCAAAATTCGAGTTGGCATGTATTTCGAGTTAAAATCTTCATTTTTTGCTAGTTGTATATAAAAAAAGAGTGAAAACTTTACATTGCGATATTTTGGTCATTTCTCAAAGGAGTTAAGTAAAATTTATGCGTAAATTATTCCATGTTCCGAAAGAAATGATGTGGTATGCTGGGTGTTTGTTGATTTAGTTCTATTTTTGAGAATTTTCCTTGAGAAAGTTTTGAAAAGAATGTTTTCATGGTAAAATTTATAACTTCATTTTAAGGCATTTCTTGGACTTCTGAGGTCCCTTTTGCACCGACTTTTTGGCTATAGAATCAGGGTTTTCTCGGGGACCAATTTTTGGGAATTTGGGCATGGGTCCTATTTCCTCCATTTTAGGCCCAATTGATAGATTTTTGCCTATTTATTAAGTTTTTACAGCCAACTCGACCATATTGACCTTGTATATTTTATTCCAAAAGTTGAGCAATATCAAGAAGAGTTTTGAACTAAAAAAGCTTGGCTAGATTGACAAAGCAAGAGGAGTCGGATGCCAGGTAGGCTAGACTTTCTCTAACCTTAGATTGAGCTAAAATGTTGCATATTTGAGTTGGAATATGTAGAAATATACTGTGAATAGGTTGAGTTGTGGGATTTATGTTGTGTATAGCTGGTTATGAATTTGCATTTGTAATATATGGTGATACAGGACTATAGTTGTTGTACTGAGGGTTATGTTAGCTGTAGCTACTTTACTAGCTGAATGCTTATACTATTTGGCTACGAGAGAACTCGATAGCGGCTTGTTGGGCTGAGAACATATGATAGGCATGTCAACTGAGCTTGACTCTTACTTGTATGTGTCTGTGATCTGAGGCTACCAAAATATACTAGCTATTGAGATTAACGTATGATTACATGCTACCTTGTGCGCTAAATCTAGTATCTATATCTGATTGCTATGTATATGCATGATACAACTGTGGTTATCTATATTCATTCTAAGTACTTGTGATAGAATTTCTTATTTAAAAACACGATTCTTCTCTACCCTGTGACTTATATGATCTTGTATACTGGTAATATCTGTAATGTACTTGTCCTACTAGTTAGTGACCTAAGAGATACACCATGTTATGGGGATAGGTATAGTGCACCAATAGAGGAGCCTTGCATTCGGTTAATTGAGAGGTGTTGCTACTAAGCCACTAGCGGGTTAGACATGGGAGTGTGACCCTATTATTAAGGTTTAAGTTACATCCTACGAGCTTTCTGAATTATCTGCAGCGAGACACTAGTTACATGGGTTAGTCCTGGGACTAGTATCCCGTTTAAAAGGAGCACATTTTCAGTAGGCGGGCACGTGGTTGCCTTGGGTGAAATACTTGATAACAGTTGGGTTGCGATTTGATTTTGGGTAGGTAACATCCTTCTTGTTATCTAGCCTCTTGGACCTTACCTTGTTATACTTTCATTACCCTATGAGTTGCTTTACACAGAAAAAGGGCCTGGTAAAGGAAGAATATGAGCTAGTGCCTGGGATAGGCATGATTGTTGACTCCACTTGTACCTGCATGAGTGTGCATAGCCTTTTTTTATAAAGATGTTGACTAGGAGACTGTGTATTCATTATATTTTGTACAGTGGAAATGTTACCCGAAATAAGTTCTAAAATCCAAAATAAATCATCCAACAACGATTCTTGCAGAATTACCCCCAAAATAGACCCCAAAATTACTAAAATGGAATCAAAATGGCTAAGTTATCGTCTCTTAAAATAATCCCAAAATTCATTCTGAAATACACTACAACTATGACTTAAAAGTTACCTTCAAACAAAGCCTCAACTTTAATTCTAACATTTTCCAATGCGCTGCCCACAAATATTTCTTGAATCTATTCCTTTAAATCACCTAATTTGAGCTTAAAATGAGGAAGAAAACAACTTTGGAAGGTATGCATGTGAGTTGAATCACATGGGTATACTAATACATATACCACTTACGGGTATCGTCATAGCAACACCGGTGGTAGCTATAGCGACTTATCCAAAAAGGTGGGCATTGCTATAGCGGGCCTTTGGTCGCAATAGCTACCTCAAGGGTCTCTAACGCAACAACCCAACAACAGATGGTTATTACTATAGCCACGCCCTAGTCACTATCACAACATCTCTATAGCGTGCCCAGCGCCGTTATAGTGATGACACTAGGTTATCAGCTAAGATAGCTGATTTTCCCAACATCTAATTTATGATAGGATACTCGGAATTCATCCTGGACCCCATGACCGCAAATGAACTATGATACCCCACCATTGACATTCTAGATTCAATGTTACAGTTAAAATTCTCATACAAGGACATTTCAACTGATTATAGGTCCCACTCCCATAACTATTTTTAGCAAATTTCCACCGAATGGCTCAAAATAAGACTGAAAGCTTTAGGAACCAAATGAAGGGCCATTCTAAATCAAACTCAACATTCTGAAAGTAACCACTCTATCAAAGTTTTCACTTAGGAAGGTTTTACAATAATGTTGACCAAAGCCAACCATTAGGTGACGTTATTCATTTGTTCTACAAATCAAGTGACATTTCATTTGTTTCCTTTTTTTATTCAGATTGGTCCCTTGTAAAATAAATTAAGAAATAGGAAATTTCAAAAAGAAAAATTCTTTGAGTTCACTTCATGTGAAATATATTCATCCATCTATTTTTCTGGTGAACACCTAAAGTTCGTTCATGGTCTATTTTTCTTTCTTCTCGAGATTCTTGTTCCCTGTTTTTCAAATACATGAATTATATTATTGGAGCAACTAGCAAACAAGAAACAAACATCTAGTATATCACTAATAGTTTTTTAGAACAATAGCTATACTAGTGATATACTAGTAACTGATCTGATATATATTCATCACTTGTACAATCCTCTAAAGAATAGAACAACTTGTGGATCAGAACTTTTAGTCGGATGACAATGTTATTCCTCTTAATCCAAACACTGTAAACATATGCTGCCAAGACATTTTGTAAATTACAATACTGCACTTGCCTCTAGCATGTACTTGTGCCTATTCCAACGCTTCAGCCCATTTAAATGCTTCTGTAGGCACACTTTGCTAGTGGAAAAGCCTAATTCATAGGGCTTTAGAAGAGTACTACACATGAACTGCATTTATGTTTGGTAATATCGTACAAATATTTTGAACTGCAATCTATAGTTGTCTAAGGGCACTTGAGTTCAAAGCTAACTAGTATACAGCAGATGTGATCATTATTATTTTTTTGTTAATAATAAAATAAATTTTATATACCAAGTAAACATTTCTGTATAGAGTAAAATAATTAGAGTAGACGTCCACAAACCAGCAGAGCACACTCAAACATCTAAAATACTTATCACAACCAAGACCAGGAATATGGTACAACATTTAGAGACCTGTGGATAGTAATTGACGTGCTAGTCTAGGCCAAGCTGCCCCTCTTATAGAATACATTCTGAATGATCTATCTGATAAGAAAAGTAGGGTCGTTTGCCTTTGCTGGAAACTTTTGTTGTTCCTTTCAATCCATATGCGATAAATACAGCCAACCAACATATTCCATAGACTTCTGCCATATTATTTCATCCCCTGTCATGGTCAGTGGCCCATTGTAGTTCTTGATTCCAATCCATAGGAGCTCTTTGGATATCTTGGAAATTAGTATTCCTAAACAAATTATTTCTGAATATGTGCATTTGAAAATGCCCAATACTTTGCACTTCAGTCGCTTCCTAAGTTTGCATAGTAGAGTGTAGAAAATGCTATAATACCTTATAGAGTGGAAGCATTGATAGTAAAGGTACATATAAATAGGAAATTTCTTCTTTATTGGAAAATTAGGGATATCAACATTGTACAGCTACCATTGCAATCCTTTTTTGACATGACCTAGACCTAGGGCCTAGTCATGACACGATGAATGGGGAACCTGAAGGGACCCCAAATAAGCCACTTAACATATTATTACAGATCCTTGGAAGCGGAAGCAATAAAACAACTATAAGAGATATCAAATAGCGATAAACGGGGCTAAGGGACAACTTTAATACCATAGAACATAGAAGCCAAGAGTATAGCATTGATACATCATAAAGTTCCAACAACACTTCTAATACATAGACAGAAGCGGGGGTCAAGACAATCTCCGGGCTCACCCTCACAGTCATAAGTTTCTAACATAAGAAAAGTCAATACATAGTATAAATCAAGAGAAGTATGTCCTCAGAGTTGAGGACTCACCAACTAGTTTTGAGAGATTGTACTAGCCACATGGAGGAGGATGATGATCAAGTGGGGTTCTAGTTTCTACATGATAACATCATGTAGGTATAGAGTATGTGTAAGTAGGTTTGAATATACTAAGTATGTAGGATGCAATGCAATAAGAGATAGACACATAATCGAAATGCAAATTTACGTAATGAATGAGCTTATAGAAATATGACATGTATGAATGATACTTAAAGTAAAAACATGCTTATATAGAATATATTACATATGTAAGAAGAGACCAACATTATGATAAATTGTCACACCTTACCATCCATAGTGATTGAGGTATCAACCGCTTAGTTGGTTGATAGTTGTCTCACCCTACCATCCATGGTGATTGTGGTATCAACCCCTCAATTAGTTGATGGTTGTCACACCCTACCATCCATGGTAATTGAGGTATCAATGCCCCAATTTCTGTTGATAATTGTCTAATACTACCATCTATGATGATTTACGTATCAGCCCCTCAATTAGTTTGATGATTGTCTTACCCTACCATCCATGGTGATTGAGGCATCACCTCCTCAACGAGGCATGGTCAACTTATGTTACTATAGATAATTTTCATGAAAACAACTCATATAAACATTCCTTGCATCATGATAAAGTCATTCAAATCATAGGTCATGCAATGGATCATGAATAACTCAAGATTCCAAGACCGGATATTTTATCAAACACTTGGCGTATGTGTAATGCTAGTACAAGATCATGCAATTCAAGAGTGAAACCATACAAAAAAAAATTCAATATAAAACTACCCACCAACACTTGGTAATACCCTTAAATAAGATACATTGAAACCCCTCATCAAATCATATAACGGACCTTATATTCATAGCTCAAAATTTGCTTAAACAATCCCAAGTTTATGAAATACCAACATAATTTATGCCCAAATTCATAATAAGTAATACCCATAAGTAACGTATCTTATAAACATGCAATTTAGGTAAAAAGGAAGGTTAGGTACCATGGGTGAAAAGACCCAATGGTTGAAACCCACATACCTTAGACCTTGAGTTTCTTGAAATTGAGTTAGGAAAGAATGGAAGCTTAGAATGGGGTCTTGAAATCCAACACTTGTTCTTGAGTTTTCTTGAATTTTTATTAGGGTCTTGGTGAAGCCTCTTGAGAGAATTTAAGAGTGTATTCAAGTTGATATTAATGAGTTTGATCCTTTGGAATAGGGTTTAAGTCTTTTGGGGAGGTTAAGATAGCATTGCAAGTCTAAAAGGTCATCAGATTGGATTAAATTTGCGAGAACTCCATTAGTGAATGAATGGAAAATTGGCAAAGTGCCCCAATGAGGCCCACATTGGTTGTGTGGAACTCCACGGGCCGTGTTGAGTGCCCGTGAGATGATACTTAGTCAAATATTGGAAGTTGGGACACTTAGAAAAAAATTAACGTCATCTTCACTTTGACGGGAGCCTCCACGGGCCATGTGGTGCTACACGATTCGTGTAGTAGCCCGTTGATTACACTTGGTGAGAAAAATGTGGTCAAGAGCCTCCACATAAGGCCAGATGGCTTGTGAGACTTGCCACAGCTTGTGAGACCTGCCACAGCCCATGTGGATGGCTGTGGTACAACACTTGGCCAAAACCTTCTTCCATGCTCACTAAGCTTTACTTAGACACACCCCATGACTAGCCACATGGTCAGTGGCAAGCCACACGGCCCATGCCACTGGCCATGTCATATGCCCTAGATGAAAAATGGTGTTTTCTAGCTCAAGACAGCCACACACCCTATCCAAACCCCACTGCCCGTCAAGGTGCCCATGTGGTTTTACTACATGGGAGGGTCTCACGAAAATGGTCATAACTCCTTCATCCAAACTTGGAATGAGGTGAAACGAAGTGTATTGGAAAGGTAACTCAAAGGGATTTCATTTGACATGTTGTGGGTCATCCAATTCTAAGTGTGCTAAAAGTTATGCTCATTTAAAGTTTCCCTTTACATAAACCAACACCCAAAACTCAACTCATAGGGAAGTCTTGGACTCGTCTAAGTACTAGAAGTCTCCTACGACCCTAATACATTCCCAACCTAATCAAATGAGGCTTGAAACATAGATACAATAGAGCATGGAGTTACGGGGTGTCACAATATCTCTCCCTTAGGAACATTTGTCCCCGAATGTCAAGGAAACATACACAAGGACACTAATCATGAAGATTATAGCCAAACAAGGATGTAACAAATGCACTTACACATTACTTTCAAAAAGTCTCAACATGAACATAATAAAAATCAGCATAATCATGCTAACATAAACATGAACGCTTGCAAACGACATAAGGGCCTTAACTTAAGACTTGAAATTATATAGGGAGACTTAATTTAGTACCTTAGGCTTGAGTAGAGTGCAAGAGATATAGATATTGCCTTTGCATGTCCGCATAGGCTTCCCATGTGGCACTTTCGACTTGTTGATTCCTCCAAATTCCTTAACGAAAGTTATATCCTTATTCCTCAACCTCTTCACTTGTCTATCAAAGATAGCTATCGGGACCTCTTCATAAGTCAAATAGTCTTCAACGAAACCCACCACATCTAGAGGCACAATAGCACTAGGGTCACCCATACACTTCCTCAACATAGACATGTAAAAGACCGGATGTACCATATGCATGTCATTGGGCAACTCTAACTCACAGGTCACCTTACCAATCTTTCTTAACACTCTATAGGGACCCACAAATCTAGGGCAAACTAGATGAATGTACAGTCTAGCAAAGTCTTCAGCACCATATGTAGCCTTAATGGGTAGGAAATGAGCCAACTTTGTCATTTTATCAACTACAACCCAAATACAATCAAAACTCTTTCTATTTTTAGGCAATCCAACCATAATATCCATGTTAATTGTCTCCCACTTCCAAATAGGATTTTTTATATCTTGGGCTATGCCACCCGACCTTTAATGATCGACTTTCACTTGTTGGCTGAGTTAGGAAAGGCCACCCGACCTTTAATGATCGACTTTCACTTGTTGGCAATTATGGCAACCAGATACAAACTTAGCAATGCCTTTGTTCATACCTCCCCCCAATATACCTCTCTCAAATCCCTATACATCTTTGTAGAACAAGGGTGAATGGAATAGGAAGAATTATAAGCCTCATCAAAAATCTTCTCTTTCATGTCATCCACACTAGGAAAAGACAAACTACCTTTGTACCTAAGGGCACTATCTCTCCCTTGGGAGAAAACAACCACCTTACCATCCTTGACTAAAGCCTTCAACTCTAGCAAGGTAGGGTGAAGATCTTGCTTTTCCTTCACCTCCTCAATCAATGAAGATTTGGAACTATCGACCACCACTACTACACCATTATCAACCTTCTCCAATCTAACTCCCAATCTAGTGAATCGATGGACCCTTCTAGCCACCTCTTTGCCCTCATGCCAAACATGTGCAATGCTACCCATAGACATCCTATTCAAAGCATCGACCATATTATTAGCCTTATCGGGGTGATAATAGACACTCATATCATAATCCTTATGAAGCTCTAACGACCTTTGTTGTCTCAAGTTGAGATATTTTTGACTGAATGTATATTCGAGACTCTTATGATTATTTGAATACATCAAAATGCACCCCATACAAATAATGACGCCAAATTTTCAAAGCAAATGCCACAACGGCAAATTCAAGATTATGGGTAGAATAATTCTTTTCATGCACTTTGAGTTGTGTAGAAGCATAGGCTATCACTTTACCATTTTGCATCAAAACACAACCCAAATTAAGTTTTGAGGCATCATAGTACACAACAAATCCTTCTAGCCCTTCTGTTAGTGACAAGATAGGAGTAGACATAAGCTTATTCTTCAATGTTTTGAAACTCTTTTCACTCTCATCGGTCCATACAAATTTAGCCTTCTTTTGGGTGAACTTAGTCATAGGAGAAGCAATAGAAGAGAACCAATTCACGAATCTCTGATAACACCCCGTTAAGCCCAAGAAGCTTATAATATCCAATAGGGTCAAAGGTCAAGGACAATTTTTAATCACTTCCATCTTTTTCAGATCCACCTTAATCTCATCCCCGGACATTACATGACCTAGAAAGGCCACTTCTTGCAATCAAACTTCACACTTGTCATTAGCATACAACTTCTCCCCCCTCAACCTTTGTAGCACCACCCTAGAATGACTTACATACTCCTCCTCACTCTGGGAAATGATCAAAATATCATCAATGAAGACCATAACAAATGAATCAGGTAGGGTTTGAAAACCCTATTCGTAAGATCCATGAAGATAACTGGTGTATGAGCCAACCAAAAAGATATAACAACGAATTTATAGTGCCCATACCTAGTTTGAAAGGCTGTCTTGGGACTGTTACACTTTCTTACCTTCACTTGGTGATACCCGGACAAAAGATCAATCATAGAGAAGTGACTAGGCCCTTGAAGTTGGTCAAATAGATCATCAACCCTTGCTAGAGGATACTCATTCTTGATGGTGACTCTATCAGGTTGTCAGTAATCAATACATATTTAAGAGAACCATCTTTCTTATTCTCAAACAACACCAGTGCACCCAAGGTGGTTGGCTAGGCCTAATAAAACCCTTCTCCAACGAATCCTTTAATTGCTCTTTCAATTCCTTCAACTCCATCGGGGCCATACGATAAGGAGAAATAGAAATAGGTTGAGTGTTGGGAAGGAGATCTATGCCAAAGTCTATTTCCCTTTCGGAAGGAATACCAAGAAGGTTATTTGGGAAGAAATCTAGGAACTTATTAACCATCAGAACCGATTCTATGGGAAGGACTATAGACTCCACATTTCTAACCCTCACAAGATGATAGAGACATCCTTAGAGATCAACTTTTGGGCTTTAATATAAGAAATAAACCTACCCTTGACCACCACATCATGACTCTCCCACTCAAGGACGACTTTATTGGGGAATTAGAATTTTACCCTACAGGCGCTATAATCAATAGAGGAGTAGTATACATGCAACCAATCCATCCCAAGAATAATGTTGAAATCTAACATGTCCAACTCAACAAAGTCATATGGCAATATGTTATGCGAAATGCAAATAGGACAGTTTTTATAGACTCTACTAGAAATAATAGATGTAGCAATGAGTGTAGATACCTTATATGGCTCACACAACAACTTGGGTTCAACATGGAACTTTTTGAAAACAAAAGGGATAACAAAACAAAGAGTGGCACCAGGGTCAATCAATGCAAACACATCAAAATCAAAGACTTTTAACATACCGATGATGATATCAGAAACCTCATCAACCCCTTCTCTAACATGAAGAGTATAGAACCGATTGTGCCTTGGGGCACCACCTTGTTGGCCTCCCCTCCCTAATGGAACTGCATTTGCACCTTGGCCTTGTGTGGAAATATCTTTACCCTTGTGTTGATTCCAAGGATAATCCACCTTTTTATGACTAACTTCTCCACAACTATAACAAGTATTGGTGTCCCCCAAACATGGACCATCATGGCCTCTACCACATCTTGAGCAAATAGGTCTAGGCACCACACTACCACCTCCTTGGGCCCTTGGGTTATAGTTAGCAAATCTCCCATGAGGAACATGGGAAGACCCTTGGACTTGAAGAAATCAGCCTCTTTTGAGACCTTGGAACTTAGCATTGAAATTGGCCCTCTTAGCCTCCCACTCCTCTTTTCCCTCAACTTTTCCCCCTCCATTTATTCAGCATATGTCATTAGGTGGGAAAAATCCATGTCACTAATCAACATGGCAGGCCCAACATTCTTCATTCACTACATCAAATATACCTAAATCAAACTTATTTATTCTAGATCTTGGATTGACAACCATATGTGGAGCATATTTTGAGAGTTGGTTGAACTTAATGGCATATTCCCTCACACTCATTGACCATTGATTCAAATTTATGAACTCCATTATTTTGGACTCCCTAAGCTCAAGAGGGAAGAACCAGTTGAGAAATACTGCCTTAAACTCCTCCCATAGTATCACATTATTTTCCCCTTCTATGCTTTTTATTTTGTATACCATATTTGAGCCACCCCCTTAAGTTGGTAAGCCACTAACTCCGTCTTCTCTTCCAACCTAACACCCATGATATCCAATACCTTGTATGCCTCATCAATAAATTTTTGAGTGTCTTCATCCACTTTTGACCCATGGAATTCCGGTGGGTTCATCATCATAAAGTCTCTCACCTTAGATCCTAGGATAGGAGCATGAGGGGATTGGGCCCCTTGATTGATTTGATTAGTCATGGCTTGACCTAGCAAGGTAAGAGCATCCCAGTTCTCTCCATAAGCCTGTTTTTCTTCAGGTGTGCGGGCTCTTATTCCTCTTGTGTTAGGCATGATCTAGAAATGGCAAAGAATTTTTGTTAGAGGGAAACTTCACCTAACTTCTATAGCACGACATATACCATAAAGAAGGGATACATTTCCTAAAACACCTCAAAGCCTCTTTTTCATAGTCGTGGCGCATAACACAACCATGAATAAGAATCTAATCGATGCATATTGGATGACAAGGACCATTAACAACCTAGCGCTCTGATACCAAGTTTTTCACAACCCAGACCAAGGGAGTATTTGTGACACGTCGAATGAGGAACCCAAAGGGAGTTAAAGCAAGCCTCTTAATATATTGTTACACATCCTTGGTCAAGGAAGCAATAAAACAATGATTACTGATATCAAATAGGGATAAATGGGGCTAAAGGACAACTTTAATACCATAGATCATAGTAGCCAAGTGTATAGCATTGATACATTATAATGTTCCAACAACACTTCTAATACATAGATTAGAGTGGGGGCCAAGATAATCTCAGGGCTCACTTTCATAGTCATAAGTTTTTAAAATAAGAAAAGTCAATACATAACATAAAAAAAGAGAATTATTTCCTCGGAGTTAAGAACTCACCAACTAGCTTTGAGAGATCGTACTAGCCATGTGGATGAGGAGGATGATCAAGTGGAGCTTTGGTTCCTACATGAAAACATCATATAAGGCATAGAGTATGTGTTAGTATATTTGAATTTACCAAGTATGTAGGATGCAATGCAACAAGAGATACACACATAATCAAAATACATAATTAGGCAATAAATGAGCTTACAGCAATATGGCATTCATGAATGATACTTAAAGTAAGAATATGCTTATATAGAACATATTACATATGTAAGAAGGGACAAACATTATGATAGATTGTCACACCCTACCATCCATGGTAATTGAGGTATCAACCACTCAATTTGGTTGATGGTTGTCTTACCCGACCATACATGGTGATAGAGATATCAATCCCTTAATTGGTGGATGGTTTTCTAGCCCTACTATCGATGGTGATTGAGGCATTAACCCCCTAATGTGGTTGATGATTGCCTCACCCTACCATCCATGGTGATTGAGGTATCAACTCCCCAATTTGATTAATGACTGCCTTACCCTACCATCCATGGTGATTGAGGTATCAACCCCCTCAATTTGGTTGATAGTTGTCTCACCCTTTCATCCATGGTGATTGAGGTAACAACTCCTCAACTAGGCATGGTTAACTTACACTACTATAGATAATTTTCAAGAAAAAAATTCATATAAACATTTCTTGCATCATTATAAAGTCATTTAAATCATAGGTCATGCAATGGATCATTAATAACTCAAGATTCAAAAATCGTACATTTTATCAAATACTTAGCGGATATGTAATGCTAGTATACGATCATGCAATTCAAGAGTAAAAACATGCACAAAAATTCAATGTGAAACAACATACCAATACTTGGTAATACCCTAAAATTAGATACATTGAAACCCTTGATCAAATCACATAATAGATCTTAGATTAATAGATCAGAAAATGCTTAAACAATCACAAGTTTATGAAATACCCATAAGTAAGTCATCTCAGAGACATGAACCTTACGTAAAAAGGAAGGTTAGGCACAATGGGTTAAAGGACCCAATGGGTCAAACCCAACCTTAGACCTTGAGTTTCTTGAAATTGAGTTGGGAAAGAATGGAAGCTTGGAATGGGGTCTTGAAATCAAACACCTGTTCTTGAGTTTACTTGAATTTGTATTAGGGTCTTGGTGAAGGCTCTTGAGAGAATCTAAGAGTGTATTCAAGTTGAGAGTAATGAGTTTGATCCTTTGGAATACTCTTTAAGTCTTCTATGGAGGCTAAGATAGCATTGGAAGTCTAAAATGGTCATTACAATGGATTAAATTCACGAAAATGTCATTAGAGAATAGATGGAAAATTAGCAAAGTGATACCCCACTGAGGCCCACACATGTTGTGTGGCACTCCACAGGTCATGTGAGGTGCCCGTGAGATGATACTTAGTCAAAAACTAGAAGTTGGAACACTTAGAAAAAAATTAATGTCATTGTCACTTTTATGGGAGCCTTCACGGACCACATGGTGCTATACGATTCGTGTAGAGGCCCGTGGAGTTACACTTGGTGAGAACTATATGTCTAGGAGGCTCATACCAGGCCAGACAGCTCGTGAGACCTGCCACAGCCCATGTGGATGGCTGTGGCACAACACTTGGCCAAAAACTCCTTCAATGCTCACTAATCTTCAGTTGTACAGACCCCACGTCTTGCCAGATGGTTAGTGGCAAGCCACATATCCTATACAACTGGCCGTGTCATATGTCTTAGACTAAAAATGGTCTTTTCCAGCTCAAGATAGCCCACACGTCCAAAGCCCAATTGCACGTCAAGGTGCCTGTGTAGTTTCACTACACGGGAGGTCTGACAAAAAGGGTCATAACTCCTTTGTCTAACCATGGAATCAGGTCAAACAATGTGCGTTGGAAAGGTAACTCAAAGGGATTTCATTTGACATATCGTGGGTCATCTAGTTCTAAGTGTGCTAAAAGTTATGCTCATTTAAACTTGGCCCTTACATAAACCAACACCCAAAACTCAACTCATAGGGAAGTCTTGAACTCGTCTAAGTACTAGAAATCTCCCACGACCTGACTTCTTGATATTCATGCTCCAATAAGAAAACAGTCTCTATCAGTAATTAACTTAATCGAAGGTTAGGGTCGAAGCCACAGGTAATATAGGGCTTGACTATAAGATTTCACTACTAACCATAGGGGGTGGAGGGGGTTTTTGATTCAAAAACAAAAGTAAATTATAGCTATACTACTATGCAGGAAAACACTCAATTTTAGGGACAACTTGGAAATTGTCATGAGCCCAGGTATAGTGGATTCATCCCATGAGACGGATGTTGGTTCAAGTGCTCTGAACTACCCCTCCACCCATCCTTGTTATGTTGCATAATAATGGGTCTGTTACCCCTTCCCAAAACCCCCATGCTATGTTATCTAAATCTGCTATTATAGTTGATGGGGGAAGGATGGTGAGAAAGGAGAAGCCCTCTAATCTGCAGGATGGGGTTCCTTTGGGGGGTTGTGAACCAGCCTTTGCAAAAATATCCCTTGGGTGATCATAAAGTGGATCATATAACCCCTGCTTCTTCTGAAAAGGGTTAGATTGATAAAGATAAGGAACCTACTCTAATTCTAACTTCTAGTCCTGCTCAGAATTTACAGAATGGAGGTTTACTTGGAGACTTGGCGTCCTTGGCAAGTAATAGTGGAACTAAGAGTAAAAATAAGTTCAGTAAAAAAGGAGGGATTCCTTAAAAGAAGAGATTGGCTACTACTCATATTGAGGATTCCCCACCTGCTTCTCCTGGTGCTTTAAACTCTAGTGTGTCTGAAGGAAATGAAGAAACTGGGACTTTCAAGAAGTTCATTTTGGTGGATGATTGCAATCCTATAGATTTTACTCCTCTTGGAGACGATTATTCTTTTCTGCATGAACTAGAAAGTTCTTTTTATAGTTATCGAAACTCTAGTTATTTGAATAATGGATTTAGGTCCATATTAATACCCATCCTCATAGGGAACCTGACAATGTCTACTAATGTTTGCACTTTTAACATTGATCCTGCTCTTCCAAGTTCTGCAAATACTTAATATGATGAATATGCTTTGGTTAGTTTAGAAAATGAGGTGGATGGGGACAATTTACCTATAAATGATTAAGATGAAGATGATGCCATCAGTGAGCAACTTATTAGGGCCTTTAGTCCCTCCTAAGATGATGACCTGCAAAATAAGATACTTCAGGTGTCTTAGGAAGAGGGGTTGTCACTTAGGGGTTGCATCAAGCAAAATATCACACAAAGAAACTCAGTACCAACACCAGGCTCTTTACTTCTAAATCATCTCAATGATTAGTAAAATCATTTGGAATGCTAGGGGTATTAAGACCCAGGGTGCCATGGAAAGAATTCAATCTCTCAAAGTTATTCATTATCTATCTATGTTTGCCATCTTAGAATCATTCACAAAATGTTCTAAACTACAGAATTGTAAAGATCAGTTATCTATGGACCAAGCTATTGGAAATTCTAATGGGAAGATTTGGTTGTTTTGGAACTAAGATGTTATCTGCAACATTTTTTAGAGTGATGAGCAGCAAGTTAGTTGTGAAATTCATCATTCCAAGATTCCACACAAATTTATTACCACCTTTGTTTATGCAAAATGTAGTGAGTCCTTGAAGAAAACATTGTGGGACCTAATGCTTGAAATTTCCAGTACTCATAGTGATTCTCCTTGGTATATTGCTGGGGATTTCAATTTAATTACTTCCACTGAAGAGAAGAAGGGTGGTATACCCTATAATATGAAAAAGATCCTAGAATTCATTAGTGTTATTGAAGGTTCTGGGCTGATGGATCTTAGCTTCTCAAGTCATAAGTTTACTTAGTGCAATAATAGGGGGGCCAACTTTTAGAATTTGGAAAAGACTTGACAGGGCAATGGTGAATGATAATTGGTTGGATGTTATGCCCCTCACTACAATCACTCCGCTTGCCTTAACAGGCTCTGACCATTATCCATTATTGATGGAAATGTCTACAAGAGCAGATATAGGTGTCAAATACTTCAAGTTTCTAAACTTCTGGGCTGATCAACCTGAGTTCCTAGAGGTGGTCCAAAGATGCTAGGGCAGATCTATCACAAGGAATACATTGTGGATCTTCCATCAAAAAATGCAAAGACTGAGCAACACTCTTAGTAACTGGTCCAGAGCTTTCTCTGGGGATATTCATGTTAGAGTAAAAGATTTTAAAGAGAAAGTTAGAATTGCTGAGGATGATATGATGCTGCATAATTCTGATGAGAGTAGAACCAATCTGCACAAGTTAAATGTTGAATACATCAAAATTTTGAGGATCGAGGAGTCTATTCTTAAACCAAAATCTCAATTAAATTAGTTCAAGGAAGGGGATGCCAACACAAAATATTTTCATGCTTTGTTAAGGGGAAAAAGGAGAAAATTATTTATTCATCAGGTATAAGATGAACATGAGGAATGGGTGCAAGGGGATTATAGAATTGATGAAGTTACTTGTAGATATTGTAACATATCTACATGGGTGATGACTGTTACATTAATGAAAATGTTCTCACTTCTATTCAAGCCATGGTCACTCAGGGTCAGAATGAGTTGCTACAGATAATACCAGATTTAGAGGAGCTAAAACAAGTTGTTTTATCACTTAGTCCACATTATGCATCTGGACCTTATAGTATGAATGGAAGAGTTTTTAAGGCTTGCTGGAATATTATCAGCCAGGATCTACTTGCTGCGGTTCATGCTTTCTTTTATGGTCAGATGCTTCCTAAGTATTTCACTTATGCTTGCCTTGGTTTGCTACCTTAAAAAAGTAACCCCAATAATTTTGCTCAGTTCAAGCCCATAAGCTTGAGTAATTTTGTTAATAAGGTTATCTCTAAGCTATTGTGCCTTAGACTTGCCCCTATTCTTCCTGATTAGATTTCTTTAAACCAGCTAGGTTTATTTAAATGTAGGAGCACATCAGAAAACATCATACTTGCACAAGAGGTTATTCATTAGATAAAGAAACCTGTCATAGCAAGCAATGTTATTCTCAAGCTTGACATGACCAATGCTTATGATAGGGTCTCTTGGTCTTACATTTGTCTGGTGATGAGGAAAATAGGATTTGGGGAGCTATTTATTGATATAGTTTTGAGAATAATGTCTAATAAGTGGTATTCCATTTTTATTAATAGAACCAGACATGGTTTTTTCCATTCCACCAGGGAGATTAAACAAGGTGACCCCTTTCTCCTGCTTTATTCATTATTGGGGCTAAGGTTCTTTCTAGACTTTTGAATGGGCTTTACCAGAATCCTTGCCTCCATGGCTTCTTTTTGCGTAATAGATGGCCCAAAATTAACCACCTAAGCTTTGCAGATGACACCATCATATTCACTTCTAGGAGAAGCAAATCACTTGAGTTGATAATGTAAGTGATATCTTCTTATAACAGTGTATCTGGACAACTTATCAAACAAAAGCAAGAGCTATTTTATTATTGCACCAAATGCCTTTAGAAGCATAGGGGACAGAGTGAAGTCTGTGGCTAGTTTTGTGCAAAAAATGGACTTGGGAGGCAAAAGGTGATCTATTTTTCTGATTTGGCCTCTAAAGTGGTGGCCAGAATTGTAGGGTGGCAGTCCAAGATACTCAGCTTTGGAGGAAAAGCAATATTGTTCATGCATGTTTTGCAGTCACTTCCCACCCATTTATTGTCTACTATCTCCTCTTATTCAACAACCATCAATCAGATTCTATCTCTTATGGCAGATTTTTTCTAGGGATGGTATGAAGGGAGCAAAAAATATCATTGGTCATCATGGAAGAACATAAGTTTTCCTTATGATGAGGGAGGTACAGGAATAAGAATGGTTGCAGATGTATGCAAATCTTTTCAATATAGCATTGGTGGACCTTCAAAATAAAAAACACATTGTGGGGGGATTTTTAAAAGCTAAATATTGCCAAAGATCTAATCCAATTTGTAAAATGGGACACTAGGGACTCTATTTCTTGGAGGCACATGATGAAAAACAAGCATAAAGTTGAACCCCATATACAACGAAAGATCAATTCTGGGACTTGTTGCTTCTGGTGGGATGATTGGTTTAGAGTTGGGCCTCTTCCTAATTACAACAATGTTAGTAATAGGTTTAACAACTCCGTTATTACCCAGTTTACTTCTGATGAAGAATGGGATGTAGAGTTGGTGACCAACCTTGCTCTTCCTCAATTTCTACCCTGTATTTTGGCTGTGCAGTTGCAGATGCAGAATGTTATGCCTGATAAATTTATGTAGAAGTTGAATCCTAATGGAAACTTTTCCCTATCTTCAGCCTGGAATATTATTAGAGAACAAAGATCCCATACAAAACTGAACAAGTATACATAGCATAAGAATATTCCTTTCAAGTGCTCTTTTCTTATTTGGAGAGCACTTAGAAGGAAACTCCTAACTAAATGAGAAACTTATCAGTTTTGGACAGGATCCTCATGAGTGTTACTATTATTATTGTCAAAGAATGGATTCAGTAGATCATATCATTGTTAATGACCATTTTGCAGTGAATGTTTGGAAGTTTTTTGCTACTGTATGTGGTGTGGATCATTCTAACATCCCTTTTCCTCATTATAGTATGAGGTGGTGGAATATGAAATACAAAAATGAAGCCCACAGAATGCTTTTACATATTGTACCTAATTTTGTCTGCTGGAAATTGTGGAGAAATAGGAGTGGGTGTAAATATGGAGGGAAACAATCTAACCTAGCAAGAGTCAAATACTTAGTGATCAAACATGTCATCCTTCTTCTAAGAAATGTCTTTCTTGAGGTTTATTGTCCTGAGAACTGGAATGAACTGGTTTTTCATTGTGAGAAGTGTACTCATGAATTAGAGTTATTCTTGTACATTGATGCAAACCTCCTAGACACTGGATTAAAGTGAATTCAAATAGGAGTTCATTAAATAACCCAGGCAGAATAGGGGGGAGGGATAATCAAGAATGCAAATGGGGATTTCATGTTTGCCTATGTTGATCCATTGGGGGAAGGAACCAACAATCAAGCAGAAGTGGAGGTTGCAGTGTTTGATATAGCTTGGTGTAATCAATTGGGGGTATGATAGGATTATTTTAGAAGTAGATTCTTAGTTGTTGTACAAATGGATCACACTTCAACCAGATCCATCTTGGTAGATTTTAGAATCTCTCTCTAGATTACAAGGCTTCATTGCTCAGTTTCATGATTTTAAATGCAATCATACCTACAAGGAAGAAAATTTTGTGGCAGATGTTATGGCAAAGTTTAGTCATACTTTCACTGCTGCTCAAACTTACTTTGAATTGCATCAAATCCCTCAAGAGGATAGAGCTTATTTTAAGTTTGATAAGATGAACATGGTCTCATTTAGAAGGAAGAAGCTGAAGAAGATCAGGGAACCACCTTCGTCTTATATATTCAAGATGTGATTTTTCTTCTTATGTTTTCCTCTATGTTGATGTCTATCTTAGTGTTTACTAGCTTCTAGTTTGGCTTTCTCCTTTATTATCTTGTAAAGGGAGAATCTCCCTTGTTTAATCACTTTCTTAGATGTATTGGGAAGAGTCCTTCTAGTAGGTTATTTTCTAAGTTTGCTCCTTTTAAATCCGGGGGTGAATTGTTTGGCCTTAGTACGATGGACAATTTATGAACCATCATAGGATTGAGGTAAGGTTTATGCCCCCTTGTTGTACTTTTCTCTTTTCCTATCTATAATATTGTTTGACGGTTTGTGGCTCAACCCCTGACAGTCCAAAGGGGTGGGGACCCTTCGGCATAGGTCTATTCACCCATAAAAAAAAGAAAATTAAAAAACAAAAAATAAACATAGGTCATCTCAAGTCAACTACCCATAGTTCCCACAACCCCAAGTTGTAGGTGCTTAGCTACTCATGGCTAAGGCAAAAACAAACAAAAATGCACATACAAGACAAAAATGAGAGTTTTACCAACAACAATGAAGAAAATAGGCACCACAAGTTACAAACCCAAAAGCTTGATTGATCAACAATCACTACAAAACAAGATTTGCAATCACCAAAAATGGGTTTCCCAAGAGAAAACAATAAACCAATCTAAACACCTAAGAAAAGAATCAAAAAATGATTGTAAAATATCTCATAGTCGAACTCTTCTCTAAAACCCTAACTTAAACTATATATAGTATTTACAAAATAACCCTACAATTTACATAGAAAAGATAGCTGGCAGCTGATAAATCTTGCAGCTACAACTCGTAGGTCATCCTACGAGTCATAGTCAAGATCTCGTATCGAGTTCTTGGCATCTTTGATTAAACTGGTACGACCCATAGGTAGGACTCGTTGCTTGAGCTACGACTCGTATGTTCTTCTTGTAGTCTTGGCCTTCAAGTTTTGGTCCAAAATTTTATCTCTCTGATTCTTTCTACGACACACCTTATAACTCATAGCTTGGGGTATGACTCGTAGGTGTGCTCGTATGTCCTAAGCTTCAGCAAAATCTGCAACTTTCCTTCAAAATCATGCCAACCTAACTTTTCTGCAAGAATAACACAAAAACATATAAACCCCATAAAAATTCGCATTAAGAACTCACAAAATCCCTTGTTTTAGGCATCAAATGTGTTGTATTTTGACAGCACATCAACACCCTCAACTTAGAAATATTGGTTGTCCCCAAGCAATGACTCAATCTAAATAGACAATAAGCAATACAAGGTAATCATCCTAATGGCATATATTTCATCCAATTTCAACTCAGGTACCTAAGCTAGCATTTTCAAAACTGCAGGCAAAGAGAAATACATAGCAGCTATACTAATGGCATATACAACAACTCCTTTGATCTAGGTACCCAACTGCCATTTTCAAAATAGGATTGCAAAGTTATTAGGTAGGACAAGAACATAATGAGATACCATCCAATCAAACTTTGACAAGCTAAGGAGCATCGACCGTACACAATTGCTAGTATAGTCATATGCTACTCAAAAGGTGCAAATGCCCTCACTGGAAAGAAGTCCCTCATACTCACTCAAAATTATTTAGAATTCAGGGATCGAGGAAACATTCTCACTCTCACAATTGAAATTCATGCATACTGACTAACACCATAGGCTTGCCTCTGTACTCATCCTCTAGCTTGGTGATAAAGTGCAGTTAGATCACTTTAGGACTTATAGGCTTGAACCATGTTTACCAACACTTTTTGCTTTAATAACCCAACCCCCTTTTTAATCAACCCACCCTTATTCTCCTATTTTGAACTTTTCTCGAGTGCTTTCTTTCTATTTTTAGGTGTATCTCTATTTCAAACTCATTTTTGCTACTTTTCCTCAACTAAAGGAACTTTTCTTTTCTTTTTCTTCACTCTATTCATGCTTTTTCATTTCTTTCTTGATTTCCCAACTAACCACCTTATTATTACTTTACCACAATAAGGGTCACCCTCAACTTAGGCTTTTAGCCTGAGGTGAAGTACGCAATATCTATTCCTCACACCAGGGCCACAATGTATAGCCACCCTCAACTTAGGTTGTTAGCCTCAACTAAGGTTCATATGTCCAAGGATAGACCATGGCTAATATTAAGGTATTTCATCAAACAAAGTTATGCTAGCAAGGTATCAAGAAAGAATGAGTACTTGAGAAGCTAAAAATTTGTAACAAGGGATTCATTCGCTCATTAGGTTCACTCAAGGAACAAGGGCCTAAGATCCTTTCCATCTCTACCACATCACCAAACCAATCTTCGAGTACTAAGAAAAGTTCTGAATCCATACAAGATGCATGAATGCAGTAAAATAAGCTCACAATAGACATGGCAATTACATCCACAATCAAGTATAGACTCACATGTCATGCTTTCAGTCTCATCTTACCTTCACAATATCAAAACAAACATTGTCAAATACTCAAAGATGTATGAACACATCAACAACCTCAAAATTTTTTAGGGCACCCAATTTTTTTCATCAAAACTTTAAAAACACATCTAAAAATTATGTATATTCCAATAGATAATACTATTATGAATTTACCCATTACCTACACTACCTAAACATGCCGGTTTAACAGAAAAGTAAATATCCACAAGGAAAAAGAACCATGGCAAGAAAACCTTGGGATCAAAAATAGGGGAAGTTATGGACTTGAGGCTACTCAGACTTCACCTAAATCCATAACTTCCCACACCTCATAGAAATAGGATACATTGTTCTCTAAGTAAAGACTAGAATGAAAACAAAACATGATAATAGAGAAATATATACATACATACATTAAAAACAAAAAATTAACATCCAAATTATAAGTAAAAATAACATCCAAACTAGAAATATTTAAATACATCCAAAAATCAATCATAATAAAAAGATTGTCTAATAAGAGAACAAAATATCTATCACGACAAAATAAAAACTGGGGTCAAAAGAAGTTAAATATCATGGTACATCAGGCACCGGTCTGTGGCTAGTATGTGGGGTCCTGGGGCACCATCTCCTCTGTAGTTATATCAGAAGTATCCTCTCCATGTGGGGTGTGCTTCTCCCAATCTCTCTATATAGCCGCCATGAATAGCGACTCCTGCACCACCTCCTCTAATATAGGCTCATTTTCCGATCTCGACCTCTTCAAGGGCAGCTCTGGGTCATCACTATGCTAAAGGGGCCTCTTCCCATGGACATTGGGATGGTCGATTAGCCAGTCAAATGCCTCATCATCTGCAGGTGCCACCTTCGGGGCTACAACAAGAGCTACCAACATCTGTAATAATTTGGCCTTAAACTTGGCAAAAACCTTGGTCGCAACACTCGTGTCAGCAGGCTGAGCTCCCTCAAGTCACCGCAAGACTCTCACCTTTAAGGCATCCACTTGGGCATCCACTACCCTAGCTTTCTCATCTACCAGATCACAGGAAAATTCCTTCATTCTCTCCTCAGAGTCCCATACAATCTGGTCAACCTATAGTAATACCCATGCTGATAAAGTCTGAAGTCTGGACTCCGCCATAGCCACCTTGCGTAACAATGCCTAAAAAGCAACATCAGAGATAATAAAATCAACCTATAGTGAAGATGTTGCTAGTGCCGTAGTACTAGCTGGTGTGGGCTCTGTAGCAACTAGAGTAGTGTCAGTAGTAGCTAGAGATGCACTTTGAGTTGGAGGCTCTACTGGGAATGGCTCTGAAAGAGGAGGAGCTGCTCGTGGTAAGTCTACCAAGTTCTCGTCAGCCTTTATCAGGCTGGGATCCATAGTGTATGTGGCCTCTACATGAGGATCCCAATTGGGGTCAATAGGAACACCTGTTGTACTACATAATTGATAAATCAGAACTGGAAATGGCAGTGAGGTGTTCGTCCGAGCTGCAACCTCGTGAATCTGCTCAAAAATAATTTGGGGCCAATCTATAGCATAACTAGCTAGAATGCTGGCCAACAACACCTCTCTCTAGGGTGATTACATTATCTATAAAGCTTGGTCTAATGAGCCAACGAATAATGGACCACCAAAACTTAGCCCGAAATGAGAGATAGGATTCGCATAGTTTGTGACCCACGTCGGGTTGACACCCACCTCAGTAAAAATAAGGGACCTACTTCTCATCCTAAGGGAGACTATTCACCTCTGATAGAAGTTCACGGGTCGCTAAAGGAAACTAACCAAAGTAAATTTGGCTGGCAATCCACTGCAGAAGCTTTGTCCTAGCCCCAATGTCCTTCCAAGTCACCTCTCTCCTTATTTTATCAATACGTCCATCATACTCTGTGATAAACTGAGATACTTGGTAAGTGGGCCCAAACTAAACTCATCGAATTATCTCCTCTAAGATATCAACCTTCCTACCCTGAACTATCACCACCCGTAGCCTCGGCTGCTCAATTGGCTTCATATTCTTCGACAAGCCCCAGAAGAGAGTAGTAAGATACGCCACATAGAATTCACGAACTATGTAAGGGGCATATTTTCCCTGCTACTATGTGGTCTATCTTAGTCCGTCCTCATCTAACCCAACATCTAATCTAGGCACTCTGCCTAATCCAGATATGTTCAATCTAGACTACTCATGAAACTGGAGGACCAGTTTATCTTTCCCCTTTGGCTCTAACCCTTGGTATCTCTTTCATCCTTGGGACAAACCACCTGTGGTAGGCTGCGGTTGGGACTGGACTTCCTCCTGCTAGGTCTGGGAGGTACTCTCCGACTCTGATTCCGATCTTGAGTGTGAGGGGGTCATTTGTGGTAGGCTACTATCTGACCTATCCTCGTTACCCTATTGTTCCTCCTCTTTAGACTAGGAAGAACTGCTAAATTCTATGAGCATTTGTGCTGCAAGAACCCGAGTCTAGGGTCTATTAGCTTTGGGGTGTACCCTGACTTTGTGGACATCCACAGAGCCTTCGAATTGCTCAGTCTTAGAGGATTTATCCATTAACCTCTGTTTTGCCCGTTTATCTTTTGAGGGCATTTTATTAGCAAATCAACTGCATAGCAATATATAAGTTTAAGATGTTTGATCCATTAAAGCACATAACAAAGAACAAGAAACAAAAATAAATCAAAAATAGATAGTCACTAATGCAACTGCAGGTTTACAGATACGAGTGCAGTTATGACTCGTAGATTAACCCACGAGTCATACACTATCCTCATAGAAACACAAATCCTATAGAAATGCTTTCTGATGGGCTCACACCCATTTTTAGTAACATTTTTTAGAACTCAGATAAGCTTATGAGACACTCACTACAAGTCATAGCAAGTACTACGAGTCATATATGAGTTTTATATGAGAAATTTAAAGGAATTGCAGATGACTGACGCTTGCTACTAGGGATCACTACGACTCATGTAGGGACTTATGAATCATAGGAGTGCCTCGTTGCTGACAGCAGAAGGCATTTGTAGTGACTAATGTTTTCCCATGCAAAGCGTAAAGCAATCATATAATTCAACATACTTGGCACACAATAATATCAAATACTTGGCACATAAGCAAACTGTTAAACATTAGAAATTTAGAACAACCATAATCCCTAAGAATAGAATTAACTTCAACAATACGTTTAGCACACCAAAAAACAAAATACTTTCCAATCTCACAATTGATATCAACAAGATATTCAATAGAAATGCAATTATCATTCAGGTCATTTCAATCAAGTCCACCAGTTAAAAGCATATGAAATACACCCACACCTCCTAATTCCAATTTTTGACAATAATGTAGACCATGAGTAGGCACAGTCACACACTATATTCCATGAGTCACAATCTTCACATTCACAATTATCCACTCAAGAATTATAATAAGATTTTGATTCACAACTCAACTCTTCAAAACATAAAAACCCTAGGTTGCAAATCTAGATTACAAATTACCACATGGCATGACTATAAAAGATTAACCCAAGCATATACTTGTAAAAAGAATAAGATCACCACAAAAGAGTGTCAAATTTAACCACCGAGTATACCAATCGATTGGAGAAGTTAACCAAAGCAAGGGGAATCAAAAACCATACCAAAAACCCTAGAAATAGTGACTTCGCTGCAATCTTCACCAAAAAATGGCATAGGTAGTCGTGGTTATGATCAGAAAAGTGCTTTGGGGGAAAATAAGGGTTTTCATCGCTTAAGTATTGGAAAAAAGGGTGTTTAGGGGTCAATTCTTATTTTGACTCCTTTTTAAATGAAACTAGGTTAGAATCTTTAAAACTGCAGATCAGGGCTACGAGACCCCGACTATGAGTGTAGGTTGTCCTACCAATCGTAAGTCATAGTCTCATAGCAAATCCAATTTTTACAAAAATTCAAAATCCATACCTGGACAATACAAACCCCTCTTATGACTTATAGAATACTCTATGAATCGTAAGGTTGGCTCGTAGTGTATGTACCAACTTTTGATACTCAGTGATTTCCTCTATGATGCATAACTACGAGGCATAGTGAGCACTATGACTTAAAGGCCAGATTGTAGAGGCTGCTCCAAGTGCCATTTTTCAGATCTTCAAATCTTTAATTTTCACTTGCAAACCAAGTCTCAAAACAAAATAATTCCCAAACTATTACGATGGCACCAATGTGTTTCAACATAAAAACAAACTCACACCTTCTACCTAAGAATCTAAACCGCTAAAAACACTTAAAACAAGCCAATAATTATCAATAATGCTTGGGTTGCCTCCCAAGAATTGCCTTGTTTAACATCATGGCTCGACTTTATCATCGTCCTTCATCAACTATCATCAAGGGTCCATACCTCACTCTTGCACTCATCTGAGTTTTTAATGGATTGGCAAATATCAAACACAACCTTTGTATCATTAACCCTAGACCATATTTGACTCAAATACATATCTACTAGGGCTCTCCCAGTGGCCAGAAATGGTCTCCCCAAGATGATAGGCACCTCTAAATCAACTTCGCAGTCAAGGATCACAAAATCTGTATGAAAGATGAATTTATCAACTTTAACAAGCACATCCAAAAGGATTCCCTCCAGCTTTTTAATAGTTAGATTTGCCATAAGCAACCTCATTATTATCAGGGTAAGAGTATCATATCCAAACTTTTTGAATATAATAAGAGGCATTAGATTGATGTTCGCTCCTAAGTCATACAATGCTATTGTAAAATCAACATCACAAATGGTGCAAGGGATGGTAAATGCACTGAGGTCATCGCATTTTTGCACAAGGAATTTATTCATAATAGCACTACATTGTTGGAGTTCTTGTGAGAACTCTTGGCTTAAAGTACATTTCTTGGTCACCAAATCCTTTATGTACTTGACATACCCGGATATTTTCTCCAAGACATCTAAAAGGGGAATGTTGATGGAGAGTTGCTTCAACATTGATAGGAAGTGTTTGAATTTATGCTCTTCTTCCTTTTTCTTAAGCCTTTGAGGGAAAGGAGGAAGAGATTTGGGAATTGATTTCTATTTCTCGTACTCCCTTGCCTCTTTCTGTTGCATCCAAATGACCTTCGAATTTTCTCCCTCCACTATGACTTCACCACTAAGACCCTTCTCATCAACTTCATCCATAATTACCAGTATTGGGTGATCTATGGTGCTTTTGCCACTCCTAGTCATCACCGCTATGCAATGCCCTTCGTTTTTAGGATTTTGAACTGTATTGCTACGCAATGTATTCGTTTGGCGTTGGTTCAATTATGTAAATAGTTGCCCAAATTGTTGTTCAAATTTCTTAATTGCCACATAGTGAGACTCTATTTTCTGGTTAATAATTGAAATATCTACTTTCATTCCCTTTAAAGTCTCATCTTGGTGGTCGCCTCACTTCAACGACTTTTCAACATTTCTTCAATCCTGGAGTTACTTGATCCAGCATCACGATTGTGAGGTGGCACATAGGGACCATTCCTATAGCCCTCTCTTCTTCCCCACTAAGCATCTAAAACTCTCTTTCTTGTAGTATCTGCCATGATTTTCTCTATACACACCATCACAGTTGAAGTTCCAACCTTGATTCTCGGACCCTTGCTTCCAATAATCCAAATTGGATCCTTGGGGGTTGTTCTGAAAATGTGCCACTTGGTTGCTTACAAAACATGCATCCTTATCAAAGAATAGATTGCCATAGATAGGAGCCTTTGGAGGTTTATGGGTGACTACTTTAACACTTGCTTGGTTTTTCTTCAAAACCAAGTCTATACTTGTGTGTAGTTGAGCAAGTAGTTCAATGATCTCTTTGTTCACCTTTACTTACTTATTGTTGGTGTTGACCACACAAGAAGGTTTCATTGCACTTTGCTCTTGTTAACCCATTCTCTATTTGTCTTGAACACTTGCTCCATCCTTGCAATTATCAATGCAAAAGTTTGGTCTAGGAACATACCTCTTGTGATTGTGTTGGCGCAAGCTTGACTATTCTCATCAAGTGCCCGACAAAAAATCTCAATTAAGGCATCACAACAATCTTGTGATCAGGGACCATCCTCAAGCATTTGGTGAACCTCTCCCATGTTGTACTAATAGAGTCACCCAGCAATTGCTTAAAATTGTTTATTTGGTCCTTGAGCTTCAACCTTTTAGATCTTGGAAAATATCTTTCAAGGAATACTCTCTAAAGCTCAGCCCAACATATAATAGTGCCCGGAGGAAGCTCGGATAACCATACAGCTGTATTGTCAGTCAATGATAGTGGAAACACTCTTAGACCAACAAAATCAAGAGAAAGGTATTGTGTACCCATGACATTCTTGCAAATAGATACCATATTTTGGAGATGATTGTAGGGATCATCTAAAGGTAGCCACGTGAAAAGTTTGCAGTTTTGGAGCATTTGGAGCAATCCACTTAATACAGTGAACTTAGTATCTGCTGGTAAAGGAGGAAATACTATGGTACTAGTAACATCCATAACCATGGGGCTCAATCGATATTGATTCCATCCATAACATTTTCATTGAAGAACCTAAGTTGTGGCATGTTACCCATTGGTGGTGGATTCTCCTCTCTACCTATATCCTCATTCGTATTCATGTCCTCCTCAACCTTAATATCCTCATTAACGTGAACCATTTTTCTTGGTAATCGATGGATCTCCAAATTAAGTAGAGCTAAGGGATTGCCTTAGCTCCTGGTGTTCGGCATACAACCTAGTACACTCTACAAATAAAATCAAACAACAAAAATAAAAATAAAAGTAAAATACAAGAGACTCTAGAAATCAATACTAGAACTAACTAATAATGAATTCAAATCATAACCTAGCCGTATTCCCCGACAACAGTGCTATAATTTTTCACATCCTGATGTTCATGCTCCAACAAGAAAGCAATCATTGTCACCAATTAACCTAATCGAAGGTTAGAGTCGAACCCACAGGAAATATGGGGTTTGACTATAAGATTTCACTACTAACCATTTCAAGCATCAATAACTAAAATATCCAAATAGAGGGAGGGAGGTTGTGATTCAAAAACAAAAGTAAATTATGACTATACTGCTATGCAGGAAAACACCCAAATTCAAGGACAACTTGTGAATTATGTTCCCCATGGTTTGTTGACTCGATTACCCTAGTTAACATAACTATAATTGAAGAGTCGCATGCAGGATGATAACTTAGGTTCTTCCTGTCCTCTTATGAAGATAAACGTTGAATTTCACTATAGCGCTTGGTCGGCAACCATGACGTGCCAAATAACTATTACTAATTGTCCTAGTCAACCTCCCTTTGGCCAGGTTTTGTTGATTAGATGAGAAGACATCGATTGAATCCTGTCATCTACTTCCCTTTTCTTATTTGTCACTATCTTGGTCGGGCTCATGATAGTAGGCAAGGTTTGTCCACCAAACAATAATCATAATGAAGGAAAATAGATAATACATGCAAAACCCCAATCAAAGAAATGCAATAAACCGAGGCCATCTCGAGTCAACTACCCATGGTTCCCACAACCCCAAGTTGTGGGTGCTTAGCTACTCATGGCTACGGCAAAACTAATGAAAAAGTATATACAAGACATAAATGAGAGTTTTACTAACAATAATGGAAAATATAGGCACCACAAGTTGCAAACCCAAAAGCTTGATTGATCAATAATAAGTACAAACAAAGATTTGCAATCCCCAAAAATGGGTTTTCCAAGAAAAAATAATAAAATTATCTAATAACCTAAGAAAAGTATCAAATGATGATTGTAAAATGTCTCCTGGTCGAACTCTTCTCTAAAACCCTAACTTAAAGTATATATAGTATTTACAAAATAACCATAGTACTTACATATAAAAGACAGCTGCCACCTGATAAATTTTGTAGGTATGACTCATAGGATGACCTACAAGTCATAGTTTGGGTCTCGTATCAGGTTCTTGGCTTTTTGGACTAAACTGGTATGACCCATAGGTATGAGTCATTGCTTGAGCTATGACTTGTATGTTCTTCTCTTAGTCTTGGCCTTCGGTTTTTGGTCCAATATTTTGGCTCTCTGGTTCTTGCTATGACACACCTTACGACTCGTAGGTATGCTCGTATGTCCTAAGCTTCAACAAACTCTGCAACTTTTCTTCAAAATCATGCCAACCTAACTTTTTTGTAAGAACAACATAAAAACACATAAAAACCATAAACCATCACATTAAGAACTCACAAAATCCCTTCTTTTAGGCATTAAATGTGTTATATTTTGACAACACATCATGACCCTAATACACTCCATAACTAACCAAATGCATCTTGAAACATGGATACGTAAGAGCATGGAGTTACAGGGTGTCACATTTTTGGTCTCTTGCACCTTGTCTCTGGTGTATCTGATATTCAGTGATCATTTGGTCTACTTTTTCTTAACTCTTGATAGCAAATTTTGGTAGTTTTAGCCTTGCAGGGATGTCCAGTAGCATATAGAATCATAATTTTCTTTTTGAATAAGAGACAATGTTTTTGAGACACATTGAAAAGAAAAGTAAGACACGTAAAATAGGATTGAATAAAGTACCATTCTGATGAGAAAAGGACAAAAGTTCACTATGCTCAGAAATTGTGATGGTTTAGTAACCAATCAACTGTGGAGTATTAATAATCAAATTTCTTTTTGCTATAAACCTTCTGAAACTGATTATGAAATCTTCACTCAAAGAAAATTCACAATATAGCTGGACACAAGTAGTACTACATAAACAATGGAACCAACTGTTGGGATGGCGAGGAATAATATGGTGGCTTTAGATATATGGAATTTGATTACCATGAACCAACATATGAATTCCTAAGATAGCTTGTAAAACTTGTATGTATGTGAAAAGAAGGTCATCGAGTGAAAAGTGGTACATTCAAGTGCATAGCCATAAGCATTTATAGCTCAAGTGCACTCCTTCAAAAGCCACAAAAATGTTGATCTGCTTGACAAAGATGAAAAAGTTCAACAGGAAAAAATGTCAGCTTTTGTAAAAATCTAATATGATGTATACCAATTCTCAAGTAATCTGGAGAATCTTCTCAAGAACCAACATGATAGCAATAGTGCATACCAATCCCTAGGTGTCTGGTTTTGCATAAACTTTTTGTGCACATACAAGATGAGAACCCAACATGTTTCTACAATGTATAGATTTAGAACCAACATGCTAGAAATTAAGAAATGTTTTATGGTTTGACGCCCTTTTAATTTGGTGATGTGATATTATTTGATACAACATACTTCACAAACAAATATAAAATACCTTTGGCTCTCTTCATTGGAGCAACACATCACGCTCAACCCATCTTAATTGGTTATGCACTATTTGTAGCTGAGACCATGCATGCATTCCCATGGTTGATGCAGACATGGTGCTTGGCAATTGGTGGACCAGAATGTCCTAGAATTTTGTTATTTGATCAAAATGACAACGTCAAAGCAACTAAGGAAAAATATTTCCAGATACCCAATTTGTGGAGTATATTGGAGAAGGTCACAAGGCGTGTTGATTATCTTAGCATTTTGCATGAAACAATTATGGAAAAATTTAGGAAGTGCATATATAAATCATGGACTAAAGAGCAATTTGAACACAGATAGTGGAATTTGATCCAAAAGTTTTGTCTTAGATAAGACAAGTACGTCCAATCATTATAGAAGCTTTAAAACAATTTCAAGAAAAGACTCTTGGAACTAATTAAATCATGTATGCAACTCTTCCTATCCAAGTTGATGAAATATGCCAAGGAAATGCTTTTTCCAAGGATATTAAAAGAGTATATCCTAGAAATGAAACGAAAAGTGACAATATCACTTCTAATTAAAAATGAAAGGTACCTTTGGGAGGTTATATGGGATTGAAATGCTCTTCAGTCCATGAATTATATATGCACTTCCTAAATTTTGCCATAATTGCTTGATGCAAAATGCTGAGATAATCAAGACACCTTGGGATCTTCTCCAATATACTCCACAAATTGGGTATCTGGAAATATTATTCCATTAGCTGCTTTGATGTTGTCATTTTGATTAAATAATAGAATTCTTTGACCTTGTGGTCCACCAATCTCCCCGCACCATGTCTGCATCAACTATGGGAATGTATGCATGGTCTCTACAGCAAATAGTACATAACAAGTAAGATGAGTTGAACATGATGCGTTGCTACAATAAACATAGCCAAAGGTATTTATAATTGTTTGTGAAGTATGCAGTATCAAATGACACCATATTGCCAAAGTTAGAAGGGCATTTCCTGGCATGTCGGTTTGAAATCTATATAACATAGAAAAATTTTGGATTCTCTTCCTGTATCTGCAGAAAGAATTCAAGAAAAACTAGACGTCTAGGGATTGGTATGCACTATTGTTGTCATGTTGGTTCTTGAAAAGATTCTCCAGATTATCGAAGAATTGGTATACACCATACTACTTTAATTCAGAAGCCAACCTATTTTCCTGTTGAACTTTTTTATCTTTGTCAAGCGGATCAACATTTTTTTTAGCTTCTAAAGAAGTGCACTTGAGCTATAAAATTTCATAGCTGTGCAATTGAATGTACCACTTTTCACGTGATGACCTTCTCTTCACATGCATACAAGCTATGTTAGGAAGTCATATGTTGCTTCATGTGAATCTGATTCCATATATCTAAAGTCTCCATATTACACTTCCCCATCCCAATAGTTGATTCCATTACTTATGTACTACTTTTGTCCATCTTTGCTCAGAATTTGTTTGAGCTAAGATTTCAGTAACCAATTTCAGAAGGTTTACAACGAAAAGAAATTTGATTATTAATACTCCAAAGTTGATTGGTTATTAAAACATCACAATTTCTGAGCACAGTGAACTTTTATCTTTTCCATATCATAATGGTACTTTATTCAATCCAATTTTACATGTCTTACTTTTCTTTTTGATGTGTCTCAAAAACAATGTCTCTTATTGAAAAATAAAATTATGATACTGTGCTACTGGACTTCACTAAAAGGCTATAACTAAAAAATTTCTATCGAGTTAAGAAAATTATCGCTAAGGATTGAAAGGAACAACAAAGGTTTCCTTCAAAGGCAAATGATCCAACTTTGCTTATCAGATAGATTATTTAGAATGTATTCTATAAGAGGAGCAGTATGGCCTAGACTAGCACCTCAATTACTATCAATAGTTCTTTAAAGTTATGCCATGTTCCTGGTCTGGTTTATGTTTGAGATAAGTAGTTTGGATATTTAACGTGCTCTACTTGTTTATGGACGTCTATTCCAATTATTTTACTCTGTACAAAAATGTTTACTTCGTATATAAAATTTATTTTATTATCAAAACGCAAAAAATAATGATCACATCTGTTATATATGAATTAGCTTTGAACTCAAGTGCCCTTAGACAAGTATAGATTGCAGTTCAAAATATTTGTACTATATCACCAAAAATAATGCAGTTCATTTGTGGTACTCTTCTAAATCCCAATGGAGTAGGCTTTTCCACTAACAAGGTGTGCCTTTGTGCAAGCATTTAAATGGGCTGAAGAGTTGGAATATGCACAAGTACATGTTAAAGGTAAGTGTACTATTGTAATTTACAAAATGTCTTGGCAGCATAAGTTTACAATGTTTGGATTTAGAGGAATAACATTGTCATCTCGGCTAAAAGTTCTGATCCACAAGTTGTTCTGTTCTGTAGAGGATTGCACAAGTGATAAATATATATCCCTAGTTGTTGTTCTAAAAGCTACTAGTGATATACTAGATATTTGTTTCTTGTTTGCTAGTTGCTCCAGTAATAAAATTCTTTTATTTCAAAAACATGGAACATGAATCTCAACAAGAAAGCAAAAGAGACCATGGGCGAACTTTAGGTGTTCACCAAAGAACTAGATGGATGAACCTAGTTCACATGAAGTGAACTCAAAGAATTGTTCTTTTTGGAATTTCCTATTTCTTAATTTATTTTATAAGGGACCAAACTGAATAAAAAAGGAAACATATGAAATGTCATTTGAATTTTAGAACACGTCACCTAATGGTTGGCTTTGGTCATCATTCCTGGAAAACTCACCTAAATGAAAAATTTGATAGCGTGGTTAGTTTTAGAATGTCGAGTTTGATTTAGAATGACCTTTCATTTGGTTCCCGAAGCTTTGGGCTCATTTGGAGCCATTCGGTGGAAATTTGCTTAAAATGATCATGCGAGTGGGACCTACAATTAGTTAGAATGTCCTCGTATGAGAATTTTGACTATGCTATTGAATCCAGAATATCAATTTTGGTGGGATGACATAATTCATTTGCGTTCACGGGATCCCGGATGAATTCCGAGTACCCTATCGTAAATTAGAAGTTGGGAAAATCAACTATCTTAGTTGATAACATAGTGTCATCACTGTAATGGCCCTGGGCTCACTATAGTGACTAAGACACTACTATACTAACAACTATCCATAGTTAGGATGTCTCTTTAGTGACTGAAACGACCCCAAAATGTGCCTCAGAAGTACCCAGAATCGTAATTTCCATATATCTCAAAATCCATTCGTGATATTTAAAATTCGACTTCATATTCTTGTTCAGGGGGAAACCTTAAGTGGGAAATGGCTATAAACCCAATTTTAGAAAAACCATAGCAAAATTTAATTTTTCAAAGTTTGCACAAAACAGTAAGGGTGCACGATGGTTCCGCCATGCGGACCCATCGCGGACCAGTGTATTTTGGCTGCCAGTTTTTTTTGAATTCGGCCTAAGGCCTTGTTGTCTTTGTCCTAAGCCTTCCTATGCATAAAAATACATATACTCAGTCATTTTTCAATCCCATATCATTAAGATATTCCCCAAAAGCTGTTGTAACACTTAGCCAAATATTTCACCAAAGTCAAGCGTCCCAAACTCATTTCGGATCTCAAGAAATTCATTCAAGCTTCATGCTTCAAGCTCTCATTCAAATATAAGTCAAGATTATTCATGTTATTAAATACCATCATGGGTCCTCTACATCAAGCCAAGTTCAATGTAATTTTCGTTTGCTATGTTTTGCACAAGTACCGATAGGAGGGTCAAATTTAAAGGGGCATATATCTTAGCACAAAAAGAACTGGGTGGTGCACAACTTACAAAATAAATGATCTTTGAATTCGGTTTCCAATGCACTTGGTTTCACCTTATTTAGAGTTTAGATGAAGAGGTTATGCTCGTTTTCATAGAACTCATCTGTATAGGGGTATATACGGGTTTTTGCCAAATTCCATTTTAGTAATGGGATTTAAAAATTTTAGTTATTTTCATTGGTCTTTTAAGGATTTCTATGCTATCTTAACACTTTTGTAAGACCTAAACCCCATTTCTAAAGATCAAATTCACTTTTATCAATTAGAATATATTCTCAAATTCTCCCAAGAGCCTCTACCAAACCCCAATAAGTATTCAGGAAAACTCAAGAATAAGTTGTGGATTTCAAAATCCCATTCTAAGCTTCAAGTCTTTCTCAACTCCATTTCTATAAATTCAAGGTCTAAGGTATATGGGTTTCATTCATGGGTTCCTTTCACCCATGAAGCCCAATCTTCCTTTTTATGAAAATTGCATGATTTCAAGTTGTATTTCTTATAGGTATCTATTATTATGAAATATGAGCATGAAATATGTTAGGATTTTGTCAAATATTGTTGATTATGCATAAATATCTATTTTGAGCTTATACTGTAAAGTGATCCTTGTTTATTGAGACTATACATAAATCAACCTATGAAATCTATGAACTATTATGAAGTTTGATATGATTTACAAGATACCCATGATGGGGTTTTACCATGATGTTGGTGGGCTAATTTACGTGATTTTAAGATACATTGACTTCACTATTTCATGATTTATACTCTTGCATGTTTTGAGCTACGAATCTATGAACCATTGCTCGATTTGATGAAGTATTTTGATGTATATTCTTTGAGGGTATTACCAAGTATTGCTGGGTTGTTTTACATTGAATTTTATTGCATGATTTCACTCTTGATTTGTATAGTTTTACACTAACACTACACACCCGCCAAGTGTTTAATAAAGTGTCCGAATTATATATCTTTAGTTGTTGAAGGCCTAATGCATCTCATATGAGTTGAATGACCTTATGATGATTAAAGGAATGTATATATATTGAATTTTGCTCTGTAGTGTTGTGAGATGACCACTTTGATGAAGGGTCTGATGTTCATTAGCCTAATTGATGGGTTGATACCTCATTAACCTAATTGAGGGGTTGATACCTAATTGACCTAATTGAGGCATTAATGCCTCAATCACCTAGGATGGAAGGTGGTACATTCGATAACCAAGTTGAGGGCTTGGTATCTCAATCACCTAGGATAGAAGGTCATAAACCCATTAGTCAAATGATGATCTCTTTCTACACACGTAATATGTTCTATATAAGCATATTTTTACTTTCAAGCATTATTCGTACATGTCATATTGTTATTATGTTATCCATTGCCTAAGTTTATACATTTTGATTGCATTGCCTATCCCTTGTTTCATTGCATCCTACATATTTAGTACATTCAAAATATACTAACGCATACTCTATGCCTACATAATTTTACCATGTATGAACTGGAGCTCCATTTGGTCATCCTCCTCTTTTACATGGCTAGTGGTTCCTATTAAAGCTAGTTGGTGAGTCATCCATTCCAAGGACAATGTCTATGTTCTTATGCTATATATTAAAGACTCTCTTTCTTTATGGTATGCTTTGACTATGAGGGTGAGACCGGTTATTTGTATTGGCCCCCGCTAAGTTATCCGTTAGAGGTATTGTTTGAGAGGTTATCTATTATGCTTGAGCTTTGACTCAATTATGTTATTCAAGTGGTTAACCCTTTCTCTTAGTCCCAAATTTCCTTATTTATGTTTCTTATGTTGTTCTATTTTGCTTCAGTGACCAAGGTGTGAGTATGATATGCTAAGAGGCTTGTTTGGGGTTTCTTCAGTTTCTCCATTCATCATGTCACGTTTAGACCCTATTTTGGGTCATGACAAACTTGGTATCAGGGCACTAGGTTGTTAGGTCCTCGAAGTCCAACACGCCGAATTGATTAGTGTCTTATTCATGGTTGTGTTGGGCACCACAACTATGAGTAAAAGGATATGAGATGTTTTAGGAAATGTTTTCCTTCTTTATGGTCAATGTAATGCTATAGAGTTGAGGTAAGGTCATTCCTTCTAACAATTATTCCTTTCTATGTTAGATCATACCTAACACAAGTGGAAGAAGTTAGGGGTGTTGAACTGAAGTCATTTCTATTGAGTTGTTTCGGTGATAGTTGGGTTCTTGATGTTCTTTCCAATATTGTGAATTTGGTAGGTAGTGTCATTGGAATTGGCTAATGCACCAGCTATGTCTATAGGTCTCATGAATAGAGCCTTTAATCTCTATCTTATTATGTTTGTGATGGTCCTTGATGTTGGTATGTTGGTTCATTCATGGAGGTGAGGGAGAGCTTGGGGATCATTTGACGATGATGTTGTGAATGTTGATGCATATGGGGTGGCTTACTAATTATAGAAAGTGGGAATCTTTGAGGTGCCTAGAGATGTTCATCAGTTGGATAGATTGGGAGTTAGGTTGGAAGAGGTTAGGTATGGTGATGTAGTGGTGGCTAATCATTCTATATCCTTCTTGGTTTATGAGGTAAAAGTAGAGCAAGACTTTGACCCCGCCATAATAGAGTTGAAGACCTTGATGAGAGATGATAAAGTAGGGGTTTTCTCCCAAGGGGAAGATGGTGTGATTAGATACTACGGTAGACCATGTGTGCTAGTGTTGAAGATTGTGTTCATATGGGTGTCCCCCCGCCCATGTAGGGTGTGGTCTTGTTTAGCAAGAAAGGGAATTGAGTTTATGGTTTGTGGGTTCTTAGAGAGTGTCGAGGAGGATTGGTGAGGTTGTATACAAATGGGGATTGCCTAATATGGATATAGTTCGTCCAGTTCTTCATGTTTCTAAGTTGAGGAGATGTGTTGGTGACTCTAGTGCTATGGAACTCATTGAGGTTATAGGTGTCGTGGAGGATAAGATGGCTTTGGAGAAGATCACGGTGGAGGTAATGGATGGAAGGGTGGAAAAGTTGATTAATAAGGATGTGGTGTTCGTCAAGGCCCTTTGGAAGGATCATCAAGTCGAAAGTTTCTCTCGAGAAGCTGGAGCAGGCATGGAGGTGCAATATCCATATCTCTTTCATTCTATTCAAACTTATGATAGTGCGTCAAGTCCTTTTTATGATTCCAAGTCTTATATTTCAGCCCCTATGTCATTGTATGCATTCATGTTTATGTGGACAAGTTCGTAATGATTTTAATGCCTATGTTGAGTTTTGGAAATGGTGTTCAAATGCATTGTTCCATTCTTGTTAGGGCTGATTTCTTCATGATTACCCTTCTCATATACGTTTCTTTGATATTCGGGAATGAATGTTCCCATGGGGGAGATATAGAAATGACCCCAAAAAGTGCCAGAAAATGTGCCTTGAAAGTACTCAAAATCATAATTTTCATATATCTCAAAATCTGTGCGTGATATAAAAAATCCAACGTCATATTATTATTTAGGGGATACAATTGAGTGGGAAATGGGTATAAATCAAATTTTAGAGAAACCATAGTAATATTTTATTTTTCCAAGTTTGCACAAAACAGTAAGGGTGCGTGATGATACCGCGACGCAGACCAATCGCGGACAGTATATTTTGGTTGCCAATTTTTTTCAAATTCGGCCTAAGGCCTTGGGGTATTGGTCCTAAGCTTTTTTATGTGTAAAAACACCTTTACTTAGTCATTTTTCAATCCCATATCATTCAAGACATTCCCCAAAAGCCGCTCTAACACTTAGCCAAATATTTCACCCAAAGTCAAGCGTTCCAAACTCATCCCAAAACACAAGAAATTCATTCAAGCTTCAAGTTCTCATTCAAATATATCTTGAGCTTATTCATGTCGCTAAATACCATCATGGGTCCCCTATATTAAGCCAAGTTCAAAGGAATTTCCTTTAGCTATATTTTGCAAAAGTATGGTAGGAGGGTCAACTTTAAAGGGGCATATTTGTTAGCACACAAATCACTGGATGGCCCATGACCTATAAAATTAATTTTCTTTGAATTAGCTTTCCAATGCACTTTGTTTTACCTTATTTAGTGTTCGGATAAAGAAGTTATACACGTTTTTGTAGAGCTCGTCTGTGCAGGGGTATATACAGGTTTTTGCCAAATTCCATTTCATTAATGGCATTTCATAAATTAAGTTATTTCTACTGGTCATTTTTGGAATTTTTGTGCTATCTTAACACTTCTTAAAGATCTAAACCCTACTCCTAAAGATCAAATTCACTCCTCCCAATTAGTATACACTTCAAATTCTCCCAAGAGCCTCTACCAAACCCCAATAATAATCCAAGGAAACTCGAGAACAAGTTTTGGATTTCAAGACCCCATTCCAAGCCTTACCTTTTTCTCAACTCCATTTCAAGAAATTCAAAGTCTAAGATATGGGGGTTCCATTCATGGGTTCTTTTCACCCCTGAAGCCCAATCTTCCTTTTTATGAAAATTATATGTTTTTAAATTGTATTTCTTATAAGTATCTATTACTATGAAATATGAGCATGTAATATGTTGTGGTTTTGTCAAATTTTATTGATTATGCATAAATAGCTATTTTGAGCTTATAATATGAAGTGATTTTTGTCAATTGAGACTTCACATGATTCAAGCTATGAAATCTATGAACAATTGTGAAGTTTGATATGATTTATAAGTTACCCATGATGGGGTCGTACCATGATGTTGGTGAGCTGATTTACATGATTTCAAGATCAATTGACTTTACTATTTCATGATTTATACTCTTGCATATTTTGAGCTATGAATCTATGAACAATTATCGGACTTGATAAATGGGTTTTGATGTATATTGCTTGAGGGTGTTACCAAGTATTGATGGGTGGTTTTACATTGAATTTTGTTGCATAATTTCACTCTTGAATTACATGGTTTTACACTAGCACTACACATCATCCATGTGTTTGATAAAATGTTCGGATTATGTATCTTGAGTTGTTGAAGGCAGAATGCATGCCATATGAGTTAAATGACCTTATGATGATGAAAGGAATGTATATCTATGGTATTTATCTCTATAGTGTTGTGAGATAAACACTTTGATGGAGGGTGTGATGTTCATTAACCTAATTGAGGGGTTGACACCTCATTAACCTAATTGATAGGTTGATACTCATTAACCTAATTGAGGGATTGATACCTCATTAATGTAATTAATGGGTTGATACCTCAATCACCTATGATGGAAGGTGATATATTCAATAACTAATTTGAGGGGTTGGTACCTCAATCACCTAGAATGGAAGGTGGTAAACCCATTAGATAAATGATGTTCTCTTTCTACACACGTAATATGTTCTATATAAGCATGTTTTTACTTCAAGTATCATCCGTACATGCCATATTGTTATGATGTTATCCATTGCCTAAGTTTATGCATTTCGATTATATTGCCTATTTCTTGTTGCATTGCATCCTACACATTTAGTACATTCAACCATACTAACGCATACTCTATGCCTATATGATGTTACCATGTAGGTACCGAAGCTCCATTTGGTCATCCTCCTCCACGTGGTTAGTACTTACTATTCAAGCTAGTTGGTAAGTCCTCCATCCCAAGGACAACGTCTATGTTCTTATGCTATGTATTAAAAAATCTCTTTCTTTATGGTATGCTTTGACTATATGGGTGAGCCCAGTTGCTTGTCTTGGCACCCGCTAAGTTCTACATTAGACATGTTGTTGGACAAGTTATGTATTATGCTTGAACTTTGACTCACTTATGTTTTTCTACTTTGCTTTTGCAAGCATGGATATATGTATAATACGCTAAGAGGCTTGTTTGGGATTCTTTTGGGTTCTCCTTTCGCTATATCATATATAGGCCCTATTTTGGATCGTGACAGTGACCCCTGAGCTAGCTAAGCTAAGGCCCAAGAGAGTAGATAAAAAAAGGACATCACCTACCTAAAATCATATTGCAACCTAGCTGCAATCAAGGATTTAACCCAAGGCAACCATATGCCGGCCCAGTGAAATTGTGCTCCTCTTAAATAGGATACCAGTCCTAAGACTAACCTATCTAACTAGTGTCTTATTGTAGATAGCCCAAAAAGCATGTTGGATATAACCTCCACCTCGCTAATAGGTCACACTCCCATCTCTAGAGTGCCAATGGCTCAGTAGCAATATCTCTTATGTCACAAACTTCAAGGCTCCCTTAGGTGCACTATACCCATCCCCAGAACTTGGTGTGTCTCTCAGGTTACTAACTAGTAGCACAAGTATATCTTAGATAACAACGATATAAAGATCATAAAAGTCACAGGGTAGAGCAAAATCTTTTTTTAAACAGGAAATTCTACCATATGTACTCAAAACAAATATGGATAACCACAGTCGCATAATGCATATACATACTAATCAGATATAGATACTATATTCAACATACAAGGTAATATGTAATCACAGGTCAGCTTCAATAGCTAGTATAATTTCATAGCCTCAGACCACACATAGATACAAGCAAGAGTCAAGCTCATTGTACATACCTATCATATGTTCTCAGCCCAACCAACCCCTTTTGGGCCATTTGGTAGCCGAATAGTATAAGAATTCAGCTAGAGTAGTAGCTATAGCTAACACAACCTTCAATATAACTACTGTTGTCCCAGATCACTATATAAAACAAATGGAAATTGACAACCAACTATAAACAACAAATTCCCACATCTCAACCCATTCACAGTACATTTCTACATATTCCAACTCAAATATGTAACATTTTAGCTCAGTCTATGGTTAGAGAAAGTTTAGCCTACCTGGCATCTAATGCCTCTTGCTTTAAGTCAATCCAGCCAAGCTTTTCCCCTTTGAATCTCTCCCTGATGCTGCTCAGCTTTTAGAATTAAATATACAAGGTCAATATGGTCAAATTGGCTATAAAAACTTGAAGAACAAGCAAAAATATTCAATCGAGCCTAAAACGGGGAAAATAGGACCCATTCTATAACCAAAAATTCATCCCAAAAGGGATCGCAGAAAACTAAGAAAATACCCAAAAATAAAGTTACAAATTACTGTGAAAACTTTCTTTTCAAACCTTTCTCGGTGAAAATTCTCAAAAATCGAACTAAATTAGCAAACACCTAACATACCACATAATTCCTCTCAGAATATAGAACAGTTCAGACACAAATTTTACTTAATTTAATTGAAAATGATCGAGATATTGCAATGTAGTGTTTTCACTCATTTTCTATATACAACTAGAAAAAATGAAGATTTTACCTCAAAATATGTGCCAAACTCAAATTATGACACCACCATGGCGTTTCTAAAAAATATTCAAGTCAGGTAGCCTTTTATATCACTCAAATATAATGAAAAATGAGCTCATAATCACGGTGCAAAGTTGAGAGGAAATATGTATATAATTACCTTGAACTCCCATATATATATACAAATGCATGGCTAACATGTTTTTGCCTCATGGCTGTGCCTGACCGCATCAGGTTGCTACTCTAAAATTTGCCATGTGTCTCCCTCTTTTCCAATTAATCTTTCAATCTCTTTTTCGTCGTTTCATGCTCGTCCAAACATTGCTTTTCGTAAATGAACTATATAACCCTATGGATTTTGATGTTCCAGATCCAATGGCGTGGTTGAAATTTTCAACTTAGCTTCATACGATAAAGTGAGGGTCCTAATTCTTTATACACAACTTTTGATGGAAAGCCCTCGGGGGGTCAAATCACATCCAGACATCCTCGGTATCAAATGAGGGGTCGTCGTGGACCAAAATCAGTGTTTTGGAGCAAATTAATCTATCAAAATTCTCATCCAGGTCATGGTTCCCAAGGGCATTGATTGAGTCAACTATTAATCGATTCCAACTATCAAATTTGCAATCTATGATGTAATTGCATCGGACATCCTCCTAACCTAATTTGATTGTTCCAAAGCTAATGGAATCATCAAAATTTTATTCTGAGGACATTTACTAGAACATTACAAAAAAATTCAATTTATGGGTATAAATTCTCGATTAACTTAGCCATCCCAATAGTCCCAATAAATCACAAACGTCCTGAGCTCACTATACGCATGCTTAAATCCACAAAATACCTGTAAAACTATAAAAATGACTGGGAATGTCATTACACTAACAATCTATGCAATCCTATCAAATTTAATGTTCCAAATCTAATGACACAGTTAAAATTCTCATATGAGATCGTTATGACTAAATGTAGGAACCACTTCCTAAGGCTATATTTCCTATGCCGAGGGGCTCAGAATGAGCTCAGGGCCTTGAAAACTAATAGAAAGTTGTTCTAGACCAAAGTCAGCATTCCGGAGCTAACTACATTATCAAAATTCTCATTCAGGCACTTTTCCAAAAATATTGACTAAAGTCAATTATTGACTAGTTCTGAAGGCTAAAATGTAAAAACGAGTACAAACTAACACCGAAGGCTTTGGTATTGAAGTTGTTTACCTATATTTTACTAGAAAAATCATTTTCAAGCTACAACCAACCTTCTAACATGAAAAACTACACAACTTCTAACTCTATGACCAGGCAATTGAGGTAACATTGTCGGCAGGTCATAAATGACTTGGGGTTGCTATTGCAATGATCTAACCGATGAAAAAGATGCGGAAACACATAAATGACTTAGAGAGTCATTACATAAATAACATATTTCATCCTACTAAATTTGATATTTTGGATTGAACGAAATTATCAGAAATCGAATTGGAGATCTCCTTGATTCAAAATCTAATGAGTTGTAACTAAATTAATTTAAGGCACTAAAATTACCAAATCGCTACTAAAATACAAAAAAATTGTGAAGAAGCTCATTCTAGTATGAAAATCACCTCCTAGAAAAAAACCATTAGAAATCTAATCCAAACACCTAAACTCAAATTTTGACCAAAGACAACTTAAGTCAAGGTTTAACTCAATTTCCATCTTTTAACCTAAAATCTACATAACGATTCCAAATTTAGTTCTAATAGCTCTCCTAGATCAACTTCCACATTCGAAATTGATTATTGATTGAATTTTGTTCCAATTCTTGAATCTCTAGATGACTCAAAAATTCAAAATTAGACAACTTAAACCTTCAAAACTCAATTCTTAGAAAAAACCTAATTTTTTACAATATTTACGAAAATCAATCAAACCAATCAAATATGACTCGGGGCAACTATCGGGAGCCTAAAATAGTAATTTTTTAAAATAATAAAAATTACTTTAGGATCATTACAACATATGTGCTCTTGTGTCACTAATAAACATCAACTTATGGACAAATAAAACAACCATAAACCCAACCCGTTTGATCTATTTAATCTCCCAGTTCATTCAATTTAATTGGACGACCCACACTTCTTCCTTTCACTATTTATTTCACCCTCACAATTATTCTTCTTAATGCTAATTCATTTCTATATTCTTCTGCTACCTCCAACTTTCCACTTTGTCTCCCTTTCATCTTGTAAACCTTAACAACATCATCGATGTCCTGATTATTTTGTATGTGAATTTGTATTCTCTTTTCATTTCAAATTCTCTTGTCACTTTTTTCTCCTTGTATATACTCGTTCACTATAAAATTTGGATTAGAGGAATTGAAGATTTGAGAGAACTTTTCATGACAAATTTTTTCAAAATAAGCAAGAAGATGAAAATATCGGAATATACAGACATAACTATTTAAATACTAGTAAAATCAGGTAAGAACATCTATTCTTTCTTTAATATCTATTGATTTATTTTCATATTTGTATAATTTATTTTAATATTTTTTTATTATTATTAGTGAAAAGAAAAAGTATTGAGGAGATACAAAGGGAAAAATCGATCTCTTACCAACAAGACAAAAAAATTTTAGGTAGTCAACCAACTGAGCTACTAAAATTCTCCATAATATCATATATTTTAGCCTATTCAATATTATATACCCTCCTTTATTTTGTTCAATAATATTCTTACACCAATTTTTTAATCTAATTATCAAAAGTATTCTTGGCCTGACAATAACATTGAATATATTGCAAAAAAAAAAAATTGATCCAAATCACCTACTTTGTTGAACTTAATTTACTAAAAATTTACGTAACATTTTATCACTTAGATTGTATTTAAAAAATAATATTCTCTACTTTACATCATTAATATATCTATTTTTGAACATTTTAATTGCATTTTTAGTTCTCACAAAACTACATATGCATTTATGATTATAAATTTAACTAATTTGATTAAAGTATTTTATATGACTTTATTATTACATATTATTTTTATGATTTTATCAATATCATATTATATTATCGTTGTAGTATTTTTTTCTTTAAATAATAATAATCCTAAATACAATTATCAATCTTTTTCAAATAACTATCAAATTTGTCTAATTTAGCTAAAATTCACATTCAACTTCAAACCCTAAGTTGGTTTAAATTGTAGCCCAACAAAATAAGCCAGAACCTAGACCATTTGTTTTCTTTATTAAAAAATATTTTCACCATTCATTCAATTTAATTAAGTAGTCCACACTTCTCTCCTTAAATATTTATTTACTTTCACAATTATTATCTAATCCCTAATTATTCTACTTTCCACGAAAGCTCCTAG
>DF358062.1:87339-106528 GCA_000787875.1 Solanum virginianum
GAAACAATCAAGGATTTGGACTGGGATCTCTTCATAACTCAAACTATCCTTCACTCCAATGCTTTCAATAGGAACAACCAAGGATGGATTTCCCAAATACTTCTTAAGCAAAGAAATATGAAAGACCAAATGGATGTGTTATGACCAGGGCCTAGGGTCTAGGAGTGATACGGCGAATAGAGACTAAGAGTCTCCAAACAAACCTCAAAGTATCCTAAGTCACATCATCAATTCGAAAGCATATTCAAATAGTAAACACATAGTTTTAAGGGATGGGAGAGTAGGACTTACACTATGGGGATGTTATGGGGGGGAGTAACATGAATTCAGATAGCACATATAACATAAAGAATAAGGGACGGGTAAGTATGACTCACTCTATGGTGGCAATTTGGGACTTAGGATCTTTCACGCACATATAACATAAAGAATAAGGGACGGGTAAGGATGACTCACTCTATGGGGGCAATTTGGGACTTAGGATCTTTCACATCGTAACACATATCATACCATAATACATATAACCAAACCATAAGACGGTCATGAATAGGTAGCTAATGCCATAACAAAATCTCTAAAAAAAACACCTAGCATATAAATGTAAAAGAGTTTACAAGATTTCCAATAATGCCTCTAGCATAAGATAGGTCGGGGGCCAAGACATACCCTGGGCTTACACTCAAAGTAAGTAAGATAGATAAAGACACCATAGGTAGACTAAATGGTGGTTTGTCCTTGGGAGATAGGACTCACCACTATAAAATCAACTTAAGATTCGAGCTAGATGTCGTATGGTGGATGAATGTGCTCCTCGGTCCCTACATGGTGAGATCATATAGGCAAAAATATGCGTTAGTACAACTGAATGTTTGATGACAAAGACACAAAGTATATAAAGAGCCATATATCTAAAGAAGAGTAGTATACAATATTTCATAAAGTCCATGTTGCATGAAATACAAAGATGCTCATATATAATGGGGATGAGACCTCAACCAACATCAGTAAGACCAAGAAAGCTATTATATGGAATCCCGATGAAATCCCCTCACCCATAAAGAGGTGGTCTACTTGCCAAAGGTAAACCATACTTCACCTTATGGGCGCTCTTATTTCATATGAAGCAACCTTCCTTACAGGAACTCCCATTTTGGATAGGATTTTCACTCTCTTTTTATATTTCCTTACAGGAACTCCCATTTTGGATAGGATTTTCACATAATATCATACCACATTATACTTCACCTTACAAGCACTCCTATTTCATATGAAGCAGCCTTTCATACGGGCACTCCCATTTTAGATAGGATTTTCGCATAACCTATGCTAGGCACATAGTTCAAGAAAAGAGAGGTTGCCCTTAATCCATCGGTAGTAAGACATCATCCCACACGAATACTTATATATACATGCTTTCAAAAGAGGCAATAGTTCCTTCAAATCATTTCAATACACATTGAGGTCCAAAAACCAATCATATTTCTTATATCTTCATAATTGGGCTCAAAAGCCAAATCGTAGTTCATAGTTATGATACTCATACATAGGAATAGCTCATTTATACATACGAAATGGTGAAAGTACCCAAAATTCTCAAACAGCCATAATCAAAGACATATAAGTGATCACATTCTTGTCATAACTATAATCTTAAGAAAATCATATATGTAAACATAGTTGGGCTTAACCCACTTCATAATTTTCATAAAATTCATTGTTCACGAATGCATATGCTATGGATGAGATGAGAATGACCTGGGTAATGTAGACTCAAATGAGATTCAATAATACGTCATATGATTCAAGTAAAAACATAAGTAAATTCACATTTTAAAACATAATATAGACTACCCAAGCATAAAACAATCTTAAAGGGACATGCGTATTCATAACTTCATAAATGCAATGCAATTCATTATATTATAGTTTAAATCAACTTTAAATTAGTAAATAAACATAACACATATGTTATTTACATTTAAGGAATAATAATACTTAAAAACCAAATTTAAAGTATGCTAACAGTTCATGAAAATTATTTGAAAAGAGTTTTTGGATCTCCTTATTAGAAGGAAAGACCTTGTTTTCCAAGTTTGCAATCCATAAAAGTTCTGCAAGAGAAGTTTAAGAGAGTTTTCAAATGTGTGGAGTGAATTTTGGATATTAGGAATAGGGTTTAGGTCTTTAGGAAGTCTTTAGGTAGCATAGGAATTCCCGAAGGACAATAAACCTATTTACGAAATGCTATTAATGAAATGAGTTGAAAAATTGTACATCACCATAACAAGGATGGGTGTACAATTCGTGTCGCACTACACGGACCATGCACTTACTCATGGAAAAAATTTGGGTCAACGAAGATCTGGAACGGAATCCTATACTTTGAATTTTTTGACAAAATCAACTTCATGGGCGGGCCACACAGGTCATGTGGTGTCACACGAACTGTGTCACTTCCCGTGTCACCTCCTTTAGACAAAATTCTTCCATAATGAGTTACGAGATGGTGATTCTATTCTTAGAAAAATTTCACTTCGATAGTTAAATGTAGGGCTCACAATCAATATGGGTGGACATGTCCCTCAACTTAGCCCCAAAGGGAGGGGTTACAAGCCTAAGGCCACCACATGGCCCCTTTGAGGTCCAAGTATGGTGTGCCTTAGTTTGAAACTGCACAACAAGGGCCAACAACAAATTTTTTAGGCCTAGCGTCAGTTCACTGGAGGCCACACAGGCTATGTGACCTCACATGGATCGTGATGTCTCTCGTGAAGTGTCACCTTGGTCTAAAACTTCCCAAAAATGAAAATTTCAAGCTCCAACAAAGTCATACAACATCCGAATCATTACATTATCTTCCCTTTGGGAACATTCATCCTCAAATGTGCAACAACAAGGCTTGACTTAGAACATAAAACCTCCAAGCACAAGATATAATACATAATTTATCATTTAAAAATCATATAGTCATTGGAAATCTCATCAAATGTATTCAACTCATTTAAAACATCATTAAAAAAATTATTTTGGTGCACTTGTATGCATGTCATGTCATGAGACTCAGGAATGAAAGAGTTTGGACCACTCAACAGAGGACGAATCTAATACCTTAGGCTTAAGTAGATTGGAAAAGATAGGGATATCACTTCATCATGTCCGACTCCACCTCCCATGTAGCACTCTCCATGTGTTGATTTTTCCAAAGCACCTTAACCAAAGACATATCCTTATTACGAAGTCATTTCACTTGCTTATCAAAAATCTCTACTGGAATCTTCTCATAAGATAAGTTCTCCTCAACCTCAACACCTTCCAAAGGCACAATAGTGCTAGGATTACCAACCAATTTCCTCAACATGGACACATAGAAGACCAACTGAATAGAGCTCAAATTTTGTGGGAAATCCACCCTATAAGCCATATTCCTAATTTGCTCCATAATATCCTATGGGCCCACATACCAGGGACTCAATTTCCCCTTCTTACAAAAATGCATCACACCCTTCACAGGCAAAACTTTCACATACACCCAATCACCAATATGAAACTCAAGGTCTCTCTTTCTAACATCTAAATAGGACTTTTGGTGTCTTTGGACCGTCTTGAACCTCTCCCTAATCAACTTCACTTTCTCCATAGCCTCTAACACCAAGTCAGAGCCAATCAAAGCGATCTCTTCCAACTCAAACCACCCCATTGGAAACTTGCATCTCCTATCATACAAAGCCTCAAAACGGTGCCATACCAATACTAGCATGAAAGCTATTATTATAAGAAAACTTGAGGAATGAAAGATGGTCATTCTAATTACCCTTGAACTCCAACATTCAATCTCTCAAAATGTCCTCCAAGGTACCTCTTATCTTGCCCATTGATTTAAGGATGAAAGGGGGGCCTCAACTTCACCTTAATATCAAGCTCTCTTTGAAATGGCCTCCAAAAGTGACAAGTAAATTGAGTACCACAATCATAGATGATAGACCTAGGCACAATACGAAACCTCACCAACTCTCAGATATATAACTTTGCATATTCTTTGGCACCAAAAGTAGTCTTGATAACCCAAATAGAGTCAAATAGCCTTGTGGTCCAAGGAAAACCATCCACAAGGTCTATGTTCACATCTTCCTACTTCTATGTAGGGACACCAATGTCTTGAATCAACCTACCAGGCCTTTGGGGATCCACTTTCACTTGTTGGCAGTTAGGGCACCAAACACAAATTTGGCTATATCATTCTTCATACTGTGCCACCAATACACCTCTCTCAAATACTGATACATCTTCTATAGATGCCGAATGAATAGAATAATGAGAGTTATGGGCTTCACTTATGATCACCCTCCTAAGATCATCCACATTCGAAAAACATAACCAATCTTGATACCGAAGTATCTCCCCCTTAGGAGAAACTGTTATACCCCACAACTTTATGCACTTGTATCTCCATGTTTCAAGCCTTATTTGGTTAGGTTGGGGGTGTATTAGGTTCATAAGAGACTCTTAGTACCTTAACAAGTTCAAGACTTTCCTAAAGTTGAGTTTTAGGTGATGCTTCATGCAAGGGTAAACTTTAAACTAACATAACTTCTAGCACATTTGGAACTAGGTGACCCAAAATATATTAAATAAAATACCTTTAAGTTAGATTCATAATACACTTGGTTTCACCTCATTCTATGGTCGGATGAGGGAGTTATGATTATTTTTGTAAGACCCTTTCTTGTAGTGAGGTCAGACGGGCACCTATACAGATAGTGGTGGCTTGTACGGGTCGTGTGAGGCATGTGAGGCTGGGAAAAACAATTTTAAGCCGAAGACATAGATCATTGTGAGTGGAATAGGTCATGAAGCTTACCTTTGGTTGTGACGAGGGGCGTGAAGGTGAGTAAGGAAGGCTTGGTATGCGTGGAGGTGAGTTTAAGGCTAAGGCCTGGACCACGACCACCCACACGGGTTGTGGCAGATGGTACAAGTCGTGGCCCTTAACGTGGAGCCTGGGCAACATTTTCCAATACCAAGTATGGTGCCATAAGCCTCCACATGGGTCGTAAGGCTCCACACGACTACTGGAGGCCTCCATGGTCATGACGAGATGTCTTTTTCCAATTGATTTCCAACTTTAATTTTTGGACTAAGTACCTTCTCACGAGCACACCACATGACTCATGGAGTGCGACATGACCTATACGACCTTCCATGGTGTAATACTTTGCCAAATTTTCCATTTGTTCACTAATGGTATTTTGGTAAATGGTAATTACTCTAACGCCCTTTTTTAGACTTCCAGTGCTATCTTAACCTACCTAAAAGACCTAAATAGGCTTCCAAGGGATCAAACTTATTACTCTCATCTCAAATACACTTTTTATTCTCTCAAAAGCTTCTATCAAGCTCCAATTCAATTTCACAGAAACCCAAGAATAAGACTGGATTCAGAGATCATTTCTAAGCCTTCATTCTTCCCAATCTCAATTCCAAGAAACTTTAGACCTAAGGTATGTGGGTTTCTTTCATGGGTTCCTTTCACCCATGATACCCAACCCTCATTTTTCTTAATTGTATAATTTAAAGTTGATTTACAAATGGGTCTTGATTATTATGAAATTCACTCTATACTAAGTTAAAGCTATGTGAAATTGTGATTGTTTGCTATGTTTTGAGCTATAAACCCTTGATCTATTATAATATTTTAGAAGGGATATTGATGTATATTTCTTGAGGGTGTGAAAAGGTGTTGATTTATGGTTTTACAATAGGTTTTGTTGCATTATTTCATCTCTATATTTCATGGTCTTATACTATATTACACACCCTCTAAGTGTTTGATAAAGTGTCTGGATGTAGTTTCTTGAGGTGTAGAAGGTCCAAAGCATGAGTTGATATAATTGACAATATGATGATAAAATGAACTTAGGTACATGACATACACTATATATAAGTATTACATTAGACTATGCCCAATGCGGGGGGGTCTAAGGATCTGGATAACCGAGGTGGGGGTTTGTACTCATCAATTGAGGGAAGGATTCGTACTTCTCTACCTAAGTGATGGGGAGGCATTATCAATAATTGAGGTGGGGGTTTGTACTCATCACCTGAGGGAAGGGTTCTACACCTTGGTGATGGGTTGGAATTATAACCAATCGAGGTGAGGGTTAGTACTTCTCCACCTAGGTGATGGGGGAGCATTATCACTAATCAAGACGAGGGTTAGTACTCATCCACCTAGGTGATGGGGTGATATTATCACTAACCGAGATGAGGATTTGTACTCATCCACCTAAGTGATGGGGCGGCATAATAACTAACCTTCCAAAGGGTTGTACATTTGAAAATCTAGCTTGGTCTATTCTTCACATATGATACTTTATATAAGCATAAGTTATTTAAACATGTTTTACTGATGCATTGTTCCTACATGCCTTCTTGCTATAATATGCTCATTGCCTATTTCTATATATTTTAATCATGATGTTAATTTCTTGTTGCATTGTATCCCATATGTTTAGTACATTTAAATGTACTAACGCGTACTCTTTCCTACATGATATCAACATGTAGGAACTGGTGCTCAAGTTGATCATCCTACTCCTCCACATTGCTTATCGATGTTATTCCAAGCTTATTAGTGTATCCTCCATTTCGGGGACCCTAGTCTATATTGTTGTTATATATATATATTGAGACACTATCCCATGTTCTTTTAACTATGAGGGTGAGCTCGGTAGCTTTGTCTTGGCCCTTGCTCTATCTATGTAGTTAGAGGTGTTTATTGGTCAAGTTGTGTATTTATGATATGAGTTCTGACTCCTTGTCTTTGATGTTGATGCTTTAACAAGCTATACCTTATCCCTTTGTTCCTTTTTGCCTACGTTTTTCCTTTTATATGCTTCCATGACCAAGGGTGTGTAATGACAAGTTAAGAGGCTTGTTTAGGGTTTATTCGGATTCCTCGTTTATCGTGTTACATCTAGGCCCTAGGCTTGGATCAAGACAAATATGGTATCAGAGCACTAGGTTGATAGATCCTTGGATTCCAACACACTGCGTCAATTATAATCCAATTCATAGTTGTGAAGTGCGCCATGACTATGAGTAGGAGACTATAAGGCATTTTAGGAAATTTTTCTCATCTTCATATTCTAAGTCATGCTATAGGGTTGTAGTGATTTTTTCCCTCGTAGTAATTGTTCTTTGCTATGCTAGATGATGGAAAACACTAAAGGAGACGTGCCCAAACCACCGTGGAGCAACCTACTAATGGTGAGCTCCAAGATGCTCTTACTATGCTTGCCCAAGTGGTGGCCAACCAAGTCCAACAAGGTGCCCAAGCCCCTCATGCTACTACCTCGAGAGCTAGGGTAAGAGATTTCATGAGAATGAATCTTTCAATTTTCTATAGGTCAAAGGTGGAGAAAGACCCACAAGAGTTCATTAATGAGGTCTACAAAATGTTAAATATTATGGGTGTTGGGCCGAATGAAAAGGTGAAGTTGGTGGCATACCAACTCAAGGGGGTAGCCCAAATTCGGTATGATCAATGGAAGGGGGAGAAGGGAAATAGTTATGTGATACTTTGGGAGGAGTTCAAATTGGCTTTCCTCAATCGGTTTTTCCCTCTTGAGCTTTGGGAAGCAAAGTTGGTGGATTTTATGAACTTGAAACAAGGTGTTATGAGTGTGAGGAAGCATACCCTCAAGTTTAATCAACTTTCAAAGTATGCTTCTCATTTGGTGGCTGATCCTAGATGTAGGATGAATAAATCTGTGATGAGGGTCTTTGACTTTGTGAGTAAAGAATGCCGGTCTACCTTGCTAATTGGTGACATGGAGTTATCTCGATTGATGACATATACTGAGAATATAGAGAAAGAAATTGATGACAAAGAGGTACTAGATTTCATCAAGGTCAAGGGTCTCATCATGCTACTAATAAGGGTTTGCCAATGACCTCCCTAGGCCTCAAGGTGTTGGTGGTGTGGCTCCTAATGGTGTGTGTCCTAAATATGGGAAACGTTACAGTGGCTCATGTTTGAAGGGTTCTAATTCATGCTTTGGTGGTGGGGAGCTTGGTCACAAGAAAATAGATTATCCAAGAAACCATGGTAAGGTCCAAGGTGCAAATGCGATTCCATTGGGTGGAGGTAATCCTCAAGGTAGTGCCCAAAGGCATAATCAATTTTATTCTATTCATGGGAGGAAAGGGGTTGATGAGGTTCCCAATGTTGTTACTGGTATGTTGAAATTTTTTTGACTTTGATGTATATTCTTTGATTGATCCAGGTGCCACTCTTTCCTTTGTTACCCCTTTTATTGCTAGAAAGTTCCATGTTAACCCGAAGTTGTTATATGAGTGATATGAAGTGTGTAATGCTATTAGTGTCTCTATTGTTGTTAGGAAAGTTTATATAAGTTGTCCTATTTGCATTTTACATTAGTTGATGCATTGTGATCTTGTTGAATTATACATGGTAGATTTTGATGTCATTCTTGGGATGGAATGGTTGAATGCCTACTATGGTTCTATTGATTATAGAACCCATAGGGTCAAGTTTCACTTCCCAAATGAACCTATCCTTGAGTGGGAAAGTAAAGATGTGGTGGTCACGGGTAGATTCATTTCATGCACTAAAGCTAGTAAGTTGATCTCAAAGGGGTGTCTTTACCATCTTTTGAGGGTTAAAGATGTAGTGTCTAAAGTCCCTTCTATAGAGTCAGTTTTGATTGTAAATGAGTTTCTTAATATCTTTCCAAATGACCTTCCCGGGGTCCCTCTAAAAAGGGAGATAGATTTTAGTATAGATCTCCTTCTCGATACACAACATATCTCCAATCCCCCTTACCATATGGCCCCAAAAAAGTTCAAGGAGTTAAAGGACCAATTGAAAGATTTGTTGGAGAAGGGAATTTTTAGACCTAGTCAATCACCTTAGGGGTACCCCGATGCTATTTGTGAAAAAGAAGGATGAGTCACTTAGAATGTACATTGACTACCGGCAACTCAATAGGGTTACTACAAAGAATAGATATCCTCTTCCAAGAATTGATGACTTATTTGACCAATTGCAAGGGGCTACTTTTTCCTCTAAGATTGATCTTTGGTCAGGGTATCATCAAGTGAAGGTAAGGGAGCGTGATATTCCCAAGATGACTTTTCGGAGTAGATATGGACATTATGAATTTGTGGTGATGTCCTTCGGGTTGACTAATGCATTGGCCATCTTCATGGACCTAAAGAATAGGGTCTTCAAACCCTACTTTGATTCCTTATTGTGGTCTTCATTGATGATATTTTGATATATTCACACAATAGAGAGGAGCATATAGGTCATTTGAGGGTTGTGTTACCAAGGTTGAGGGAGGAGAAATTGTATGCTAAATATGAAAAGTGAATTTTGGTTGAAGGAGGTTGCATTCTTGGGTCATGTAGTGTCGGGGGATGGTATAAAAGTGGACCCTAAGAAAATTGATGTGATTAGGAATTGGCCTAGACCATTGACCCCGTTGGATATTAGGAGCTTCTTGGGCCTTGCAGGTTACTATAGAAGGTTCGTGAATGGGTTCTCCTCCATTGCTTCCCCTATGATAAAATTGACTCAAAAGAATGTTAAGTTTGTGTAGACTAGTGAATATGAGAGGAGCTTCCAGACATTGAAAGATAAGCTTGTGTCCGCTCCTATATTATCATTACCGAATGTGCTTGAGGGATTTGTTGTGTATTGTGATGCTTCTAGAGTGGGTTTAGGTTGTGTGCTAATGCAAAATGGTAAGGTCATAGCCTATGCTTCTAGACAACTCAAGGTGCATGAAAAGAACTACCCTACCCATGATCTTGAATTAGCCATCGTGGTGTTTGTATTTAAGATTTGGCATCATTATTTGTATAGGGTGCATGTCTATGTGTTCACCGATCATCAGAGCCTCCAATATATCTTCACTCAAAAGTATCTCAACTTGAGACAAAGAAGGTGTCTAGAACTTTTTAAGGACTATGACAAGAGTGTGCACTACCATCCCGGGAATGCAAATATGGTAGCGGATGCTTTGAGTCAAGTGTCTATAGGTAGCCTAGCTCATGTTAATGGTGGTGATAGGGAGATGGCTAGGGAGGTGCATCAATTGGCAAGATTGGGGGTTAGGTTGGAAGAGGTTGGTGATGATGGTGTTGTTGTTGTCGATGGGTCTAACTCTTCATTGGTTGATGAGGTGATAGCAAAAAAAGATCTGGACTCTTCCTTGCTTGATAGCTAATGGTCTGGTTTTTGTTGGTGGTTCCAAATCTTCTTTGGTTGATGAGGTGATAGCAAAACAAGATCTTGACTCCTCCTTGCTTGAATTGAAGGCCTTGGTGAAAGAGGGCAAAGTAAAGGTTTTCTCCCAAGGGGGAGATAGTGCCATTACGTACCAAGGTAGGTTATATGTGCCTTGTGTTGATGGTTTGAGGGAGAAGATCCTTGATGAGGCCCATAATTCCGGGTACATAGTGCCCTTAGGTACCAAGGTAGGTGGTATGTGCCTTGTGTTGATGGTTTGAGGGAGAAAATCCTTGATGAGGCCCATAATTCTTCTTATTCTATACACCTCAGTTCCACCAAGATGTATAGGGACTTGAGAGATGTGTATTGGTGGGGAGGCATGAAGAGGGAGATAACTACATTTGTTTCCGGTTGCCATAGTTATCAATAAGTCAAAGCCAAACATCAAAGGCCAAGTGGCCTAACCCAAGATATAGAGATTCCTACTCGGAAGTGGGAGGTGATTAATATGGATTTCGTGGTTGGGTTGCCCAAGACTAGAAAAGGTTTCGATTCCATATGGGTGGTGGTTGATAGGATGATGAAATCAACTCACATTTTACCGAGTAAGACTACATATAGGGCTGAGAAGTATGCAAGGTTGTAGATCCATGAGTTAGTGAGGTTACATGGGGTTCCTTTATCCATCATATCATATCGGGGTGCAAAATTCATTTCACACTTTTGGAGGTCTTTTCAAAGGGGTCTTGGTACAAAAGGTCACCTTAGTATGGCCTTTCACCCCCAAATGGATGGCCAAGCCAAAAGAACTATTCAAACCTTTGAAGATATGCTTAACGCATGTGTATTGGAGTTGAGGGGTAGTTGGGATGACCGTCTTCTTTTGATTGAGTTCACCTACAACAATAGCTATCGCTCTAGCAACGGTATGGCTCCTTTTGAGGCTCTTTATAGGAGGCATTTTAGATCACCGGTGGGTTAGTTTGAGGTTGGAGAAGTGGCTTTATTGAGACTAGATCTAGTTATGGAGGCTCTTGAGAAGGTTAGGATGATCAGGGAGAGGTTGAGAACGGCCCAAAGTCGTCAAAAATCATATGCCGATGTGAGAAGAAGAGACATTGAGTTTAAAGTGAGTGATTGGGTCTATTTAAAAGTTTCTCTAATGAAAGGTGTGGTTCATATTGGTAAAAAGGGGAATGAGTCTATGGTCTATTGGTCCTTATAAGGTTATGAAGAGGGTTGGCAAGGTAGCTTATGAGTTGAAGTTACCTAGTGAAATGAATTTGGTTCATCTGATGTTCCATGTCTCTATGTTGAGAAAATGTGTGGGTGATCCTAATGCCATTGTACCTCTTGATGTGGTGGGCATTGTTGAGGATAACTTTACTTATGAGGAGGTTCTGGTTTGGATTTTTGATAGGCAAGTAAAGAGATTGAGGAACAAGGAAGTGACATACGTTAAGTTCCTTTGGAAGAACCAACAAGTCGAAAGTGATACATGGGTGTCAAAATGGACATTCAAAAGCGGTATCCTTATCTTTTTCACTACTGTCAAGCCTAAGGTACTAATCCTAAGTCCTCTATGTGATTTCAAGTCTTAATTTTTTTTGGCCTGAAGCCATTGCATGCATTATATAGGCAAGGTTTTATGGTAAATTTTGATGTTCATGTTGAGACTTTTGAAAATCATTTTAGATACATTTGGTGCATCCATGTTAGGCTAAAATCTTTATGGCTACCTTCCTTGTGTATGTTTCATTTACATTCAAGGATGAATGTTTCCAACTAGCATAAATTTTATCACATTTGGAACTGGGTGGCTAACAATATGTCAAATGAAAGCCCTTTGAGTTAGCTTCACAACACACTTGGTTTGACCTCATTCCGAGGTCTGAAGGAGTTATGATCGTTTTTGTAAGGCCCTCCTGTGTAGTGTTGTCACACAGACTGTTTGACGGCCAGTGTGGCCTTTGATGGGCCGTTAGGGGTATTTTTGTAAGACCCTATCGTGTAGTAAGGTCACATGGGCAGTGGTGGCTTGTACGGGTCATGTGAGGCGTGTAGGTGAGGAAAAAATATTTTGAGGCTAAGGCATGAACCACAACCAGTGGTGCAAGACGCAAGGCTTACCACTGGTCGTGAGGAGGGGCATGAAGGTAAGGGAGGCTTGGTATGGGTGGAGGTGAATTTGAGGCTAAGGCATGGACCATGACCAACCACACAGGTCGTGGTCATTGGTGTGGAGCCTAGGCAACATTTTCCAGCAATAAGTATGGTGCCACAAGCCTCCACATGGGCCGTGAGGCTGCACACAACCCTTGGAGGTCTCCATGGTCATGACGAGATGTCTTTTTCCAATCGATTTCCATCTTCAATTTTTGGACTATATACCTTGTCATGAGCACTCCACACGACCCAAGGAGTGCCACATGATCTGTGGGACCTTCCATGGGGAAACACTTTGCCAAATTTTTCATCTGTTCACTAATGGCATTTTCGTAAATGGTAATTACTCTAATGCCCTTTTTAGACTTCCAATGCTATCTTAACCTTCCTAAAAGACCTAAACAAGGTTCCAAAGGATCAAACTCATTACTCTTATCTCGAATACACTCTCAATTTTCTCAAAAGCCTCTATCAAGCTCCAATTCAATTTCAAGGAAACCCAAGAACAAGATTAGATTCAAAGATAATTGCTAAATTCTCTCAAAATCCTCCATCAAGCTCGAATTTAATTTCAAGGAAACCAAAGAACAAGATTCGATTCAAAATCATTTCCAAGCCTCCATTCTTCCCAATCCCAATTCCAATCAACTCTAGACCTAAGGTATGTGGGTTTCTTTCATATGTCCTCTCACCCATGATACCCAACCCTACTTTTTCTCAAATTGCATGGTTTAAAGTTGATTTACAAATGACTCTTGAATATTATGAAATTTACTGCACACTAAGTTAAAGCTATGTGAAATTGTGATTGTTTGCTATGTTTTGAGCTATAAACCCTTGATCTATTGTAAGATATGAGGAGGGGTCTTGATGTATTTTTCTTGAAGGTGTTGCAAGGTGTTGATTTATGGTTTTACAATGGGTTTTCCTGTATGATTTCATCTCTATATTTCATAGTCTTATACTAACATTACACACCCTCTAAGTATTTGATAAAATATTCAGATGTAATTTCTAGAGGTGTTGAAGGTCCAAAGCATGAGATATGATATGATTGACTATATGATGATGTAATGAACTTAGGTACATGATATACTCTATATATAAGTGTTGCTTTAAACTATGCCCAATCTGGGGGGTCTAAGGGCCTGGATAACTGATGTGGTGGTCTGTACTCATCAACCGAGGAAGGGGTTCGTACTTCTCCACCTAGGTGATTGGGCGGCATTATCACTAACCGAGGTAGGGTTTTGTACTCCTCAACCGAGGGAGGGGTTACTTCTCCATCTAGGTGATGGGGCAGCATTATCACCAACCAAGATGAGGGTTATTAATTCTCCACCTAGATGATGGGGCGGCATTATCACTAATCGAGATGAGGGTTGGCACTCATCCACCTAGGTGATGGGGTGGCATTATCACCAACCGTGATGAGGGCTAGTACTCATCTGCCTAAGTGATGGGGGGCATCATCACTAACCTACCAAAGGGTTGTACATTTGGAAATCTAGCTTGATCTTTTCTTCACATACGATACTTTATATAAGCATGAGTTATTTAATAATGTTTTACTTATGCATTGTTCATACATGCCATCTTGCTATAATATGCTCATTGCCTATTGCTATACATTTTGATCATGATGTCAATTTCTTGTTGCATTGCATCCCATATACTTAGTACATTCAAATGTACTAACTCATACTCTTGCCTACATGATATCACCATGTAGGATCCGGTGCTCAAGTTGATCATCCTCCTCCTCCACGTGACTAGTCGGTGCTATTCCAAGCTTGTTGGTGAGTCCTCCATTTTGGGGACATTAGTCTATATTGTTATTATTTATGTACTGAGACACTATCTTATGTTCTATTGACTATGATAGTGATCTCGGTAGCTTTGTCTTCACCCTCGCTCTATATATGTATTTAGAAGAGTTTGTTGGACAAGTTGTGTATTTATGATATGAGCTATGACTCCTTGTCTTTGATGTTGATGGGCCTGAAGCCATTGCATGCATTATATAGGCAAGGTTGTTATTTACTTTTAATATTTTTAATCATGTCTTCACAAAACTTATGTGTGTTTTGTGTTTGTCACCCCTTGTTCCTTTTTGCCTACTTTATGCCTTTTATATGCTTCCATGACCAAGGATGTGTAATGACAAGTTAAGATGCTTGTTTAGGGTTCCTTCAGGTTCCTCATTCGCCATGTCACGTCTAGGCCCTAGGCTTGCATCATGACAAAAACCTCAATTTTCTTTTCGGCAACTAATTTCTTCAAGTCAACCAATGATGGATCTAGGTCTTACTTAGCCTATACATCAACAACCACCAAAGACTTGGCCCCATTTTGAACATGAATACCACCATTATTAGAGTCGACCAACCTAACACCCAACCTTGCTAGCCGGTGAACATCCTTTGCCAATTCCTTCTTCTGCTGCTTAACATGAGCCACACTTCCCATAGATAGTCTACTAAGACATTGGCCTTGTCCAGGTGATATTGAACACTCATGTCGTAGTCTTTTAGGAGTTCCAACCATCTCCTTTTCCTCAAGTTAAGATCCATTTGAGTGAACACATATTGCAAACTCTTGTGATCTATGAAAACATAAACATGCATCCCAAACATGCACCCCGTACAAATAGTGTCTCCAAAATTTCAAAGAAAATACCACCTTCGTTAACTCAAGCATGAGTTAGGTAATTATGTTCATGCATTTTCAATTTCCTTGATGCATATACTATAACCTTAACATGTTGCATAAGTACACAACCCAACCCAATCGAGAGATATCATAACACACCAGAAACCCATCAAAACCATTTGGTATGGTCAAAACAGGAGCCAATGTAAGCCGATCTTTCAAAGTTTGAAAACTCTTCTCACATTCATCTGACCACACAAACTTAACTTTCTTTTTGGTCAATTTAGTCAACGAGGATGCAATAGATGAGAACCCTTCAACAAATCTCCTATAATAGCTAGCCAACCCAAGGAAATTTTGAATATCCGAAGAAGGAGTCAATAGTCTAGGCCAATTCTTCACGACCTCGATCTTCTCCGACTCAACCTTAATACCATCACTAGACAACATATGACCGAGAAAAGCCACTTCACCCAAACAAAACTCACATTTGCTAAATATGGCATATAATTTCTTCTCCCTCAAGCTTTGAAGAACCAACCTCAAATGATTCATATGCTCCCATTCACTTCGGGAATAAATGAGAATATCATCAATCAAGACAACCACAAAACTATCGAGGAATGGCTTGAACACCCGATTTATAAGATTCATAAACACGACTGGGTATTAGTTAAACCAAATGATATCACCACAAATTCAAAGTGCTATACCTACTCTGAAAGTTGTCTTGGAATATCACACTCCCTATATTTCAACTGATGATACCCAAAAAGAGGTCAATCTTTGAAAAGTGGATAGCCCCTTAAAGTTAGTCAAAGAAGTCCTCGATCCTAGGCAACAAATAATTATTCTTGATGGTTAACTTATTCGGTTGCCTATAGTCAATGCACATCCAAAGAGATCTATCTTTCTTTCCTACAAACAACACCGGAGCATCCCATGGATATATACTTAGCCCAATGAAACCTTTCTCCAAGAAATCTTTCAACTGATCCTTCAACTCCTTCAACTAAGCTGGGGCCATACGATAAGGAGGAATAGAGATAGGTTGAGTGTCCGGGAGAAGGTCTATGCCAAAGTCTACTTCCTTTTCGAGAGGAATACAGCATATCTAGAAACTTAATCACTACCAACACCAATTTAAGAGTAGGTGACTCAGAGTCTATATCGTTAACCCTTACAATATGATATCTTTTGGGCCTTACAGTAGGAGATAAATTGACCTTTAATGGTGGAGTCACTACCCCTCCATTTGAGAATGGGCTCTCCCGGAGGTTGGACGTTGACCTTCTGGGTCCTACAATCTATAGCGACATATGATGCATGCAGCCAATCCATCCCAAGAATTACATCAAAATAAAACATCTATAGTTCCACAAGATCACATGGAAAAACTTTATGCAACACAAAAATAGGACAACCCCAATATACCCTATGAGCAACAACAGATTCACCAACGGGGGTATAAACTAAAAAAATGTCTCTCAAAATTTTTGGAATCAAACCAAACTTCAAAGCCAATAGAGGAGCCACAAAATACAAATTTGCACCTGAGTCAAGCAAGCATAAGCATCAAAATCATATACTTTTAACATACCGATCACAACATTTGGAACCTCCTTAACCTCCTGACGGGCATGAAGAGCATAAAACCTGTTGTTCCTTGAGGCATCACCTTGTAGTGCTCTTGGTTAGCCTAGACCACCTTGAGCAACTTTACCTTGACCCTTCTCAGAAACCTTAGGACAATAAGAAATCTTGTGCCCCTTGTCACCACACCCAAAGCAAGTGCCCAAATTCCTCCAACAATTACCCGTGTCGTGCTTCCACACTTGTCACATGGAGGATACCATAGTCCACTACCAATTGGTGTCTTGGGTTGGGATACTCTTGCATTAGCAGCCTGAGTACTAGAACCTTGGCCCTATTGGAAGCGACCAAAACCATTACCTCGAGAGCCGGAGAACCCACCATTAAAATGGGCCCTCTTAGAATCATGTACTCTCCTTTCCTTGAGTTTTTTCCCTTCAATTTGCTTCGCATATACCTTGAGTCTAATCCATATCTTGAATGAGCATGGTCATACAACATTCTTTCACAAGCAAGTCAAAGATACCAGAAATGAACTTGTGCATTCTTGCACGAGGATCAGCCATAAGTGTTGGGTCATATTTGGAGAGCTTAGTGAACCTAAGAGCATAGTCCTCCACACTCATACCCTCTTTCTTGAGGTTGATAAATTCAATCATCTTGGCTTCCCTAAGCTTGTGTGGGAGGAGATGATCCAGAAAGGCAAGCTTGAACTCCTCCCAATTGACAACATTACCACAAACCCTCTCCATCGACCATTGAGTGTACCACACCTGAGCCACATTCTTCAACTGATAGGAAGCCAATTTAGCTTTCTCCTCAAAAGTGGAACCCACAACATTCAACACCTTGGTGAGCTCCTCAATGAACTCTTGAGCATCCTCATCAACCTTTAGCCCAAAGAACTCTGGAGGATTCCTCTGGGTGAAATCCCTCACTGTAGAAATCAGAGTAGGAAGCCAAGAAAGGTTAGCCTTCTTAGTCACCACCTATGCAAGCATAGGAAAGGCCATATGGAATTCACCATTAGACATTAGCTCTTTTATAGGCCCTTGGGGTGCTTGAACCTTATTAGCCAGAGCCGATCTGGGAGAGCTTCCTCGAGGCATCTTTTGTAATGGAGCAAGGACACTATTAAGATCAGAGAAAACAAGCATACAATTTTTAGGATGACATAAGATATGAAAATGGGGTAGTTCCTAGAACATCTTCGTAGCCTCCTATTCATAGGCATGGTGCACATCATACCCATGAACAGGACTCTACTTCATGCAGCATATTAGACTCCGATGATCATTTACAGACCTAGTGCTCTGATACCATCTCTATCACGACCTGAACTAGGGTCTAGAGTTATATGGCGAATAGATACCAAGAGTCTCCAAAAAAGCCTCAATGTATCTAAAGTTAGATCATCGGTTTAGAAACAAATTCAAATAGTAAACATATAGTTCTAAGGGATGGGAGAGTAGGACTCATGCTATGGGGATGTTATAGAGAAAGGGAGTAATATAAACTCACATAGCACATATCACATAAAGACTAAGGGACGGGTAAGAATGACTCATTCTATGGGTGCAATACGAAACTAAAGAACTTTCATATCGTAACATATATCATACCATAATGCTTATAACCAAACCATAAGATGGTAATAAATAGGTAGCCAAAGCCATAACAATATCTCCAATCAAAACACTTAACATATAAATGTAAAAGAGTTTACAAGATGTCCAACAATGCCTCTAACATAAGATAGATCGGGGGCCAAGACATACCCCAGGCTCACCCTCAAAGTAAGTAAGATAGATAAAGACACCATAGGTAAAAGGAATGGTGGTTTGTCCTTAGGAGATAGGACTCACCACAACAAACACAACTTGTGATCCGAGCTAGATGTCGTACGATGTATGAATGTACTTCTCAGTCCCTGCATAGTGAGATGATGTAGGCAAAAGTATGTGTTACTATGTTTGAATATACTAAGTATGCAAGTTACAATGCTTATGACATACCAAACCTGCATATTAATGTTAGTTAACAAGGACACATTGTATAGAAAGAGACATATATCCAAAGAGGAGTAGTATACAATATGCCATGAAGTTCATGATGCATGAAATGCAAAGATCTCATATATAGTGGGGATGAGACCTCAACCAACATATGTAAGACCAAGCGAGCTATTACTTTGAATCCCGATGAAATCCCCTCACCGGTAAAGAGATAGTCTACTTGCCAAAGGTAAACCATACTTCACCTTACGGGCACTCCCATTTTATATGAAACAACCTTTTGGGATCTCCCATTTCGGATAGGATTTCCACATAATATCATATCATATTAAACTTCACCTTATGGGCACTCCCATTTCATATGAAGCAACCCTCCTTACGGGTACTCCCATTTCGAATAGGATTTTCACATAAGCTATACTAGGCACATGCTAAGTCGTCATTCCACATGAATACTTATATACATATATATATATATATATATATATATATATATATATATATA
>DF358062.1:106597-126316 GCA_000787875.1 Solanum virginianum
AAAAGAGACAATAGTTCCTTCGAATCATTTCAATGCATATTTAGGTCCAAAAACCAATCATATTTCTTATATCTTCATAATTGGGCTCAAAAGCCAAATCGTAGTTCATAGTCATGATATTTATATATAGGAATAGCTCATTTACATATACAGAATGGTGCAAACAACCAAAATACTCCAAGAGCCATAATCAAAGACATATTTGATGACATTCTTATCACAACCATAATCTTATCGAAATCATATACGTAAACATAGTTGAGCTTAACTCATATCATAATCTTTATAAAATTCATTATTCATGAATGCATATGTTATGGATAAGATGCGTATGACATGGGTAATGTAGATTCAAATTAAATTCAACAATACATCATAAGATTCAAGTAAAAACATAAGAAAATTCATACTTCAAAACATAATATAGACTAGTCATGCATAAAACATTCTTAAAGGGACATGCATAGTCTAATTTCATAAAAACAACATAATTCATTATATTATATCTTAAATAAACTTAAAATCAGTAAATAAATATAACTCACACATTATTTAGATTTAAGAAATCATAATATTTAAAACCCCAATTAAAAGTAAGCTAACAATTCCTGAAAATTATCTGAAAATACTTTTTGGGTCTCCTAATTAGAAGAAATAAAGTATCAAAATCCACATACCTAGGAAATGAAAAAGTTCCACAAGAAATTTGAAGAAATAATGAGTTTTCCTTGCTTTCCAAGTTTGCAATCCACAAGAGCTCTTTTAGAGAAGTTTAAGATAGTTTTCAAATGTGAGGAGTGAATTTTGAATATTAGGGATATGGTATAGGACATTAGAAAATCTTTAGGTAGCAGAGGAATTCCCAAAAGACCATTAGGATAAACCTATTTATGAAACGCTATTAATGATGCGAGTCAAAAAAATTGGACGTCACCACTTCAAGGACGGGTATATCCGTGTTTCACTATATGGACCGTGTAATTTCCCATGGACAAACACTTAGAAAAACTTTGCTCAATGAATATCCGAAATGGAAATCCCATACTTAGGATTTTTTTGATGAAATCGACTTCACGGGAAGGCTACACGAGTCGTGTGGTATGACACGAACCTTGAAACTACCCATGTCACCTCCCTTAGACAAAATTCTTCCATGAAGAGTTAAGATATAGTGATTCTATACTTAGAAAACTTTTCACTCCAGAAGATATACGAAGGGCCTCACAGCCATAAGACACCACATGATCCATGTGTGGGTGGTCGTGTCCCTCAACTTAGCCCTAAATGGAGGGGTTATATGCTTAAGGCCACCATATATCCCTCCACACAGTTCGTGAAATATCAGGCGGCCCATGTGACGTCCAAGTGTGGCATGCCTTAGCTTGAAACTCCACACCAAGGGTGAACACCAAATTTTTAAGGATAAGGGTCACTTTATTAAAGGCCACACGGGTTGTGTGACATCACACAGACCATAAGGTCTCCCTTAAAGTGTCGTCTTGGTCCAAAACTACCTGAAAATGAAATTTTAAAGCTACAGCGAAGTCGTACAACATTTAGATCATTACAGGATGGTTGTCAGCTCTGGTAGTAGCTCTAACTCATAACCTATGTTTGCCACTCTCTTCATAATTTGGTAGGGACAAATGTATCGAGGACTCAACTTCCCCTTCTTCCTAAATCTCATTACACCCTTCATAGTTGACACTTTCAAGTATATTTAATTGTTCACTTCAAACTCTAGGTCCCTTCTCCTAATTTCATTGTAGGACTTCTAGAGACTCTGGCTAATTCTCAATATCTCTTGGATGATCTTTACCTTCTTCATAGCTTGGTAAACAAGGTTTAGCCCAACCAATCCTGCTTGACCTACTTCAAACCATCCAATCAGTGTGATCCATATTGCCTCCCATAGAGGGCCTCATAAGGAGCCATATAAATGCTCGAATGAAAGCTCTTGTTATAGGAAAAATCAATTAGATGCAAGTAGTCATCCCAATTACCTTTGAAGTCAATTTTACAAGACCTTAACAAATCTTCCAAAGACTGTATTGTTTGCTTGGCCAGACCATCAATTTGAGGGTGGAAAGCAGTACTAAGGTTCACCTTTGAGCCCAAGCCTTTCTAATAGGACTTGTAGAATTGGGTAGCGAATGAAGCCTCTCTATCTGATATGATGGAAAAGGGACTCCGTGTAATCTGAAAATCTCCCTTATGTATAATCGGGCATAATCTTCTACAGTGTATGTTGTCTTTAGCGCTAAGATGTGTGCAGATTTTGTCATTCGATCAACTATCACCCAAATTGAATCATGCTATCTGCAGGACCATGGTACGCCTATGATAAAGTACATGTTAATCATCTCCTATTTCCATTCTGGAATCTCAAATTTCTGAGCTACTCCACATGGCCTTTGGTACTCAACAATAACTTTTTGGCAATTCGGGCACTTGGAAACAAACTTAGCAATGTCTTTCTTCATTCCACTCCACCAGTAGAATTCTCTCAAGTCATGGTACATCTTGGTAGACCCTAAATGGATATAATATCTACGAATTATATGCCTCTGCCATGATCCTCTCTTGAACACCACTAATATCTGAAACACACAATCTACCATGATACCTCAATACTTCATCTCCCCCTTTGGCGAAAGCCATCACTTTCTTCTTATGCATATCTGCCTTCAATAGTAATAAAATATGCTCTTGATCTTATTTCTCTTTCTCCTATAATACTAGAGATTATATAGACCCATTATGCACAAGAACTCCTCCTTCGCCTTATTCATCTAGTTGAACTCTCAATAGTGCCAGTTGATGAATATTTTTGGCCAACTCTTTTTCCTCTTCCTTCACATGGACAGTACTTCCCATAGATAACCTACTAAGAGTATCAACAACCATATTAGCTTTATCTAGATAGTAGAGGATACTTATGTCATAGTCTTTGAGCAACTCAATCCATCTCCTCTACCTCAAGTTAAGCTCTTTCTGGGTGAAGACTTTTTGTAGGCTCTTGCCATTTATGAATACATCAATATGTGCTCCATATATTAATAGTGGCACCAAATCTTGCATGCAAACACCATCATAGCTAATTCTAAGTTATGAGTTGGATAGTTCCTCTCATGGATCTTGAGCTATCCAGAAGCATAAGCTATGACCTTACCTATCTGCATCAGAATACATCCCAATCCTACTCTAAATGTATCACAATAGATCACAAAAGCATTCATCCCTTTAAGTATAGTCAATGTAGTTGTAGTCGTTAATCTTGTTTTCAACTCCTAAGAATGCTTCTCACACTCATCGGACCACTGAAACTTATCTTTCTTTTGAGTCAACTGAGTTAATGGCAGGTATGAAGAAGAGAATCCCTAAAAGTTCTGTGGTAGTAACTAGCCAGACCTAGAAAACTCCTTATGTTAGTTGGAGAGGTGGGTCTAGGCCAGTTCTTAATTGCCTCAATCTTCTACATATCCACTCGAATACCATCACCCAAGACAACATGGCCTATGAATTACACAGAATTAAGACAGAACTTATATTTTGAAAATTTAGCATATAACTTCTTATCTCTGAGGGTTTAAAGAACAATTCAGAGGTGACCGACATGCTCTTTCTCATCTCCGGAGTACACCTGTGAAACCTAGAAAACTCCTTACGTTAGTTGGAGAGGTGGGTTAAGGCCAGTTCTTAACTGCCTCAAACTTTTGCATATCCACTTGAATACCATCACCCGAGATAACATGGCCCAAGAATTACACTAACTTAAGCGAGAACTTATATTTTGAAAATTTGGCATATAACTCCTTATCTCTGTGGGTCTGAAGAATAATTTAGAGGTGACCGACATGCTCTTTCTCATCTCTGGAGTACACCAAGATATCATCGATTAACATAATTATGAACATATCAAGGTACTGTCTAAATACTATGTTTGTCAAGTCCATGAAAATGGCAGGAGCATTTGTCAATCAGAAGGACATTACCAGAAACTCAAAGTGACCATATCAGGTTCATAAAGCTATCTTCGGGATGTCACATTCTCTCACTTTCAACTAATAATAGCCTGATCTAAGGTCTATCTTAGAGAAAAGAGTGGCAACTTAACGTTGGTTGAACAAATTGTCAGTCCTCGGAAGGGGACATTTGTTCTTAATGGTCACCTTATTCAACTAGCAATAATTTATACACATCCTATGGACTCCATCCTTCTTTTGCAAGAAAAAGACCGGAGCACCCCATGGTGAGACACTCAGCCTAATAAATCCCTTATCTAAGAGATCTGTCAACTGCTCTTTTAGTTCTTTAAACTCTGCGAGAGCCTTTCTATATGGCGAAATAAAGATAGATTGAGTATCGGGGAGAACATTGATCCCAAAGTCAATCTCCCTATTAGGAGAGACTTTAAGCAAATTATTGAAGAAGTCATCAGGGAACTCATTGACAACTAGGACTGACTCCAAGGGTGGAGACTCTATATCATCAGCCTTAGCTCATACGAGGTAATAGACACATCATTTAGAAATTAATTTTTTGGCCCTAAGGTAAGAAATAAACTTACCCTTAGGCACTGCAGAACTACCATTCCACTCTATAATAGGCTCATTTAGTAATTGGAATTTGATTGTTTGGGTTCTACAATTGACAGAGGCATAACAGGCGTGTCTAATCCATGCCAAGAATCAAATCAAGGTATCTCTATGATAGATAGACACCACGCAATCTAAACATACCTTTTCAGCTAGAATAGACTCACCAGTAGGAGTAGAAACACTAAAGGGCTCAAGAAGACATTCAAGAAGGATCTCAATTTACTAGCCATATGTGGAGTTATAAATGATAATGTCGCACTTGGGTCAAGGAAGGTATATACATCATATGAAAAGACTCAAAGCATACCCCTGACAATATACATCTAATGCAACTTCCTGATTATGTCAATTTCCCATAAAAATATATATGTTTTGTATATACTCCACCCGTATTAATTGTCATACCTCTCTATGGTGCAGCTGAAGACTAAGATATATTACCTCTATCACCCACCTCCTCATTGGGCACTTATTCTAAAAGTGACCAGTCCGTTTGCACCTATAGCAATCATTTTTGCCCTTATGGCACTCACCTAGATACAGTTTACCACACTTTCCACATGGTAGTTTCCTCCTCGAACATTGAGTTACACTTGCTTGGGACTGAGAACCCTGAGCTCTAAAATTTTGATAGCCCTAAGACTTCAGATCATACTAGTTATTGATAGGTGGTGCACTTGTTGAGGATGGTGCATAGTTTGAAGGCCTCTTCTGAAAATAGAACATGTCCCCCTTACCTTGCTTATACTGGCTAAGCTCATGCCCTGCTGACTTATCATTTTGGCTATAATTCTCCTCCCTATCCCTCTTCTTGTCCTTCTCAAGTTATTGTGCATAGACCATAGCCTAGACATGTCTATGTCTGAAATCAGCAATGTCTCTTTGTACTCCTTTTTCACTTGTTTTCTCAAGCCAGATATAAACTTTTGTATTCTAGATATCATGTCAGGGACCATTTCAGGAGCATACCTGGATAGTTGCATAAACTTAAGGCTTTATTATTTGACTATCATACCCTCCTGTTTCAAGTTGACAAAATCTTCCACCCTCGCTTCCCTTAACTCTCTTGGAAAGAAGTTATCAAGAAAGGCACCCTCAAAGTCATTCGAAATGGCAAGCTCAGCATCCTCACCTCAGTGTTTTTACCATTTATTGTAACAGACAGTTGCCACATCCTTGAGTTGATAGGAAGCAAGTTAAACTCCATCTATCTTAGTCGCATGCATAACTTTCAACACTTTTCACATCTCATCAATAAAGTTTTGAGGTCTTCCTCAACATTTGATCCAGTAAAAACTGGTGGGTTCATCCTTAGAAAATCTCTTAGTCTGGTGGTAATTATTGGCTCTTAACAATTAGAACTAGGAGTCTATGAACTATGGTTCACACTTCGAGTAGCTATTAGTTGGTTAAGCATATTGATAGCTCCCTTGAAATCAGCCTTTGTGGTATAGTGGGTGGCGGAGGAGTCTTAACGGCACTAGCAGGTCGACCTCCACCCCTTGTCTATATTTGAAGGGTCACTTCTGAAGTAGGATTCTCAGTATTGTTGGTTGAAGCATTTCTCTAGGTCACAGTATAGTTTGGAGGAATTCGCTGCAAACGCATAACACACGTGTTAGAAAAGAGCTTTATAGAGTTTTTAACTCTATCACATGATCTCAGAATAAAAGGAAGTGTAACAATTCCTAATGTCCTATGTCCTTGTACTTATAAATTCTAGTGCATAACATACCCATAAACAAGACTCCACTAGACAAGACTTCATAAACTTCCTAGGACTCCAGCACTTTGTGGTTTGATAACAAGTTAGTTAGGCCTTGGGAGTGTACCTATGGTGCGATCGACACTCAAAACTATAGCTAGTCCCCAAGTGAAACACTAAACCTCATCACATTTGTTCAATCACATTCTAGTAGTAGAAGACATCCATGAATGAAAATACTTAATGAAAATCAATGATAAGAAAAGGGCCAACGGCCAAACAAGCTATCCATCAACTAAATAAGACTAGTATGAAAGAGACTAGTCAAAGATAACATCCCATCACATTAATAGTCTAGTCCATGAAGCCTATAAAATATCTAACCAAGTGGTGCCAATGAAAAACCCATGGCTACCTTAAAATAAAATAAAGGATAAAACTCAAAGCTGGAAGAAAAGGACATGATATCCTTCGAAAAAAGGGGAAGACTCACCAATCAGCTGAATGCTAGTAGGTCCTCAATGGGGCACCTATTAATGACTGTTAGTACCTGTCTCTATATCATAAAAAGATGCAAGCCCAAATGGTCATTAGTACGTGGAATGTACGCGTATGTAAAATGGAAAAAAGAAACATGTAAAGGAAAAATTACATCATCTCAACTAACTCAACTCAAGAAGTAGGAAACTCAATCAACATATCAAGAGTCTAAATTAAGAATGTAATTTAGACAATGACTACTCATCTATTATCTACGTTCCATCTACTCAGAGTACTATCAAAGCCCATTTGAGACTTTCTCTAACCGACAACCATCACCTATGAGTCAATGATGATACAACAAAGCAATGTCATTGCCACATCCATCTAATGCCTTGCTAGGGGTACAGGACATCCTATCAATGGATACAAAATCAGGGACATCAAGTCCTCATTTTTAGACAATAGGAAACATCTAATTTTACTATTCAATCCTCTCTTACTCATGCTACATAGTTATTGAGTTTAGGTTGGACTTACTCTTACTCAATTTGGTGCAATATACCTCCTAAGAATCAATATTCTCATAAGATATCAACCCTATGGTTAAGCCATTCATCTAGTCTCATTAGACATTTATCAACTCAATTCATTACATCAACTATCCACCATTTGCTTACATTATTTTAAGGTTTAGTTCTTGCCTTATAAGGACTCAATCATGCATCACTCAAACTCATAGCATTAAGGAGAAAAAATATAGAACAAAAAAATTAGGGATTCCATAGAATTTTTAGGCTCAAATTATGTTCATGCATGCTCATTTCATTAAATACGTGAAAATAACAAGAATTCATGCTTGGGTTTATGTAGTAAGGTAAAATCATCAAATTCAAGTAATTAAATCATAAAAATAGTGATTAATGCAAAATTATACAGAAATACACTAGATTTTAAGAAAATCCTTTAAGAAATATTCATAGGAGACTCAATTTACTCACATCACCATCAATCCGGGTTATGGGGCACTTGGAAGAAACGAATCCATGTTTTGGTTAGCCCTACATACTTGGAAGTTTTAAACCTTGAAAGAGATCAGAATAATTCTCAAGTTTTTCTTCAAACACTAGACCTTTTCTGTCTTGAAACCATGTTTTTATATTTGAGAGCATGATTTAGCATAAGAAGATTGATCTAACATGTTTAGGGCTTTATTCAGGTGTAAAAACATCTATTTAATACTTTAAAAGAGTGGGAAAAGACCAAATTAATCTTTATTAAAAAGGTTTAAAAAGTCATCTGTAGGCCCATTTACAGCCAGTAGAAACTTCCACGACCCGTGGGGACCATGTCATAAACTTTTGGAAAAATTTTGGGGTCTCTGGATCACTTTCACGAGCCAATCTATGGCTCATAGAAGTTTATACGACCCGTAAATTGGTCCATAGTATTTGGGACCCAAAATTGAAGTTTTAGTACTTTTTCTCACGAGTTAGTAAACAGGTTGTACTTCATTCTATGCCCCGTAATAGGTTTTATAGAATAACTCTGCACTTGGCAGTCTCCAGTAAAATGATCATAACGTTTTACTCTAAAATCCAAATGAGGTGAAACTAACTGCATTGGAATGATAATTCAAAGAGCTTTCATTTATTAGGTTACGTTCCACCTAAAGATTTGTGCACTAAGAGCTATGATTATTTAAAATTAACCCTTGTATAATCAACACTAGAAACTCAATTTATAGGGAAGTTTTGAACTCGACTAAGTACTAGAGGTCTCTTAGGGCCCTAATATATTTCCAACATATAAGAACAAGGCTTGAGACATAAGTAAATATGAGGATAGATTTATGGGGTATCACACCAAGCTTAAAGAAACTCCTTACCAAATTATTCATCAAGGTCTTTTCCAACTGGAGCGGAATTTGCTTTTTAGTGTGATAAGTGCTACAAATGGTGATATATACATTCAAGGAACAATTACAAAGAAGTAAAGGAGCATATATTGGAACAACCCTTCAGTGTGAAATAACTGTTGAGTATAAATTATGTGATTGTGTTGTTGTAGGTGTGACATACAACTTGAGGGACACTATTTTCTTTGGAAAGGATGGGGAGGAGGGTGGGACTATAAATACTGTTTAGAGTTTTGATTGTATTGTTGGAGGTGTGGCATACATTAAGCATCTAAGTTCAATCTTTTGAACCTGCATCTTATGATTAGGTGATACAGTCAGTAGGCTATTAAATTTGGTCTTGAGGCTGAAAAAAGTGTATAATGTTATGTATAAATGATAATATTCCTTTTCCATTTTAAGAGGAAAAGGTATGTAATCTCATAGGATTGTCAACTCAAGGATATCCATTTTGTTAGATTTTGTATCTCTTTTGTTAATGTCAACACCTCTTTTATTAATGTGCGTTGCTTACAGTCTCTTGCTCCAAATGTACCTTTCCTATTTCAATAGAAGTAATGTTGTTTATTTCCCTTTCATATCTATGATCTACTCTTTTAATATCTGTGGGAAGAGTGTTTCCTTAACATATTTCATCAACTTGGATAGCAAGGGTTGCACGATATGTGATTTAATTAGTTCCAAGAGTGGTTTCTTGAAATTATTTTAAAGCTTCTTTAATGATTGGGCCTACTTGTCCTCTCTAAGACTAAAATTTTGGATCAACTTCCATCATCTGTTTTTAAATTGCTCTTCAGTCCATGACATGCACTTCCTAAATTTTGCCATACTTTTTCTATGCCAAATACTGAGATAATCATGATGGCTTCGGTATCTAGAAAAATTTCTCCAATAGCTACTTTGATGTTGTCATGTAGATCAATAAAAACATTCTTGGACTGTGGTTCACCAATTGCTAGGCATCATGTCTGCATCAACCATGGCAATATATGCATAGTCTCAGCAGCAAATAGTGCACAACCAAGCAAGATGGGTTGAACATGATGCGTCGCTCTAGTGAATAGAGCCAAGGGTACTTTATATTTTTTTGTGAAGTATGCAGTATCAAATGGCACCACATCTGGAAAGTTAGAATGGCATCAAACTAGAAAACATTTCTAAATTGATACTCCTTGTTTAATTAAATCTGTACAGCATAGAAAAAAATTGAATTTTTCCTGCATGTGCACAAAACATTCAAGTAAAAGATATGAATCTCATTCTTCTCATGGAAAACACTACCTTTGTCATATTGGTTTTTGAAAAGATTCTCCAAATTACCCATAAATTGGTATGCACTATTCTACTTTTATATAGAAGCTAACATATCTTCATGTTGAACTTTTTCATCTTCGCTAAGCAGATCAATATTTTTGTTGCTTCTAAAGGAGTGTATTTGGGCTCTAAAAGCTTATGCTATGCACTTGCATGTAACATTTTTCACTCTATGACCTTCTCTTCACATACGTACAAGCTTTCTTAGGAAGTCATATCTTGCTTCATGTGAACCAAATTCCATATATCTAAAGCCTCCATATTACTCTTCCCCATCCTAACAGTTGATTCCATTGCTTATGTAGCACTACTTGTGTCTAGGATTACTCAATATTTGCTTTGAGATATGATTTTAGAAATCAGTTTCAGAAGGTTTACAGCAAAAAGAAATTTCATTGTTAATACTCCAAAGTTGATTGGTTATTAAACCATCACAATTTCTAAACATAGTAAACTTTTGTCTTTTCCACAACAGAATGGTAATTTACTCAATCCAATTTTACATGATTTACATTTCTTTTCGATGTATCTCGAAAACAATGTTGAAAGTGCAAGGGGGTGAAATGAATTTTCTTCCCATTTTATGTAAAACTATTTAGCAGTTAGTTAGCTAACTTAAGTGATAGTCAACTAAAAATAGTAAGACAGTTTACTAAACTTAAAAAGTGTAAAAGAAAATTCAACACCAGATATTTATACTGGTTTGGATTCAGTGTGAATCCTACATCCAATGCCCTTGGGTTATATGGAAATATCTTCAAGCCTTCGAAAGTGGTGGTTACGAGAAATTTAAAACTTAATCCACTATTCTCATTCTTTTCTTATTTTCTTTTTCTTTTGATACAATCCTTTCATTCATTTCTTTCTTTTTTTCTCTCTCTTTTTCTTTTTCACATTAAAACTATAGAATTACAATGAATTTCTTAAAGGTAAAGAGTTTTGAAGATGGTCTTGAAGGTAGTAGGCTTGTTTACTTTAAGATGTCCTAGATGCCTCCTTTTATGTAAAAAAGATGGCATCCCAAGAAAATTTATCCTTGGATTGAGGCAATGACGAGTCCTCTTTCCAAGAATAAATTTGAAGGCTTATTGATAATAATCCTTCCAGATCATTGATTATTTCCTTGACTCAATCTTTGTTTAATTGATTTACTGATTTCTTCCTTTTTCATGTCACTTGACTAATCGTCAATCATAGTGAAAATGATCTTTCTAATCTTCTTATTATCTGATTGATTCTTTTTCCAAGTATAAGTCTTTTAAGGAAGGTAATAGTAAAATCTTCTTAGATGTTTCCAATCTTCCAAATGCTTGCTGCAGTAAGATTTTATCTTGATTGATTTTCTCCAATCTAAAGATGTTTGATTGATTTTCCATATTATTTTCTTTCTCACTTGATATTTGATTAATTCTTTCCAATCCAAATATATTTGATTGCTTTTCCAGATTTGCTTGATTGATTACCTATCATAGTGAATCTTAAATCTTGAGTTACTCTAGGATTCATGGGGAGCTACATTTATGGAAAGACTTTGATTGCTTTCCTTTGCTTTATTGATTTCCTTGATCTACTCTAGATTTGTTTTTCTTGCTTGATACATTTCCTTGGTTGCTCCAGATTTGTTTTCCTTGCTTTATTGATTTCATTGATTGCTCTAGATTTGAAATTCTTGATTGGTTTTCCTTCCTTAATGTTAGATTTATTCTTTTCAATAATTGTGGTCTTGATGCCTCTAGCTAGATTTCATTGATAGATTCTTCCAAGTCGTACCTTAGCCGAATTTTTTCCTTTTTTATGCTTTTCTGCAATTTGTCATCAGTCAAAATATATTAGCACTAACAATCTCCCTCTTTTTGGTGATGACAATACTAATGCTAATGTAGAAAACTTTCCTGAGTGTATAGTCAACTTGCTGCTTTCTCCCCCTGACTGGTAGCATAGGTGCTCCTCTTAAATTGGGTGATAGTCGACTAACTACTTTACTGATACTTAGTCTCTTTCTCTTCCCATTTGACATTAGCAAAGAGGAAATAATAGGAAATAAGAGACAACAATCTTATAGAAGCTAGACAATACTACATAGCTCCAAAGTAGAAGCAGACCTTAACAAAATACAGAATCAATTCAAGTAAGAAAACAAATTCTACACATAACAAGAAACAGTTAGCCAAAAGGCTGACACTTATGGAAAGACACACAATACACCCTTAAAAAAAGATAATAAATGCATGTAATTAAGGAAAAAATATTCATTTAAGATAAATAAATCAATTAATGTAGTAAAATGATACTGAACAGAAATTTAAAAAGATTTGGGAATAATATTTAAAGACTTTCTAAGAAAATAGAATCTTTCTTCAAGCAAAGGTTTTGTACAAATATCCTCCAATTGATTTTCAGTGTTCACAAAAATAATTTCAGTGTTACCATTCAAAACATGATCTCTAATACAATGATGTTTAATACCAATACGCTTAGCTCTAGAATGATGTACAAGATTTTTTTAGATAGACAAATAACACTAGAGTTATCGCATAAAATTTGAGCAGGTTTAGCATTGATATAAAAATCACTCAATTGTTGAATCATCCAAAGAACTTGGGTATAATATAATCCTATAGCTACATGTTCAACCTCAGAATGGAGATGGATACACAATTTTGTTTGTTGTTATTACAAGAGATTAAGGAGTCTCTGTCACAACCCAAGCCTAGGACCTAGATGTGACCGGCGAATAGGGAACCCAAAGGAACCCCAAACAAGCCTCATAGCATATTATTACACACCCTTGGTCACAGAAGCAAATAAATAAATTGACATTATGAGATAGAAATCACAAGGAAATTGGGACTGTAGGTAAGCTTCCATATTATAACATCTAGAAAGCAGAGATTCAAGGCTCATAGGATAGATACATAACATGTCAACAACTCCTTTACTATATATATAAGAGCGGGGATCATGATACACAATCGGCCTCAGCCTCATAGTCAATAGATAAATAAATGAAAAATAGTTGTAGTACACAGCTAGAGATCATAAAGAACATCTCCAGAATGGATGACTTACAAATAAGCTTGAGAGAAAATAGTACTAGACACGTGGAGGATGAAGATGATCAAGTGGTGCACAAGTTCCTACATGGTGAAATCATATAGGCATAGAATATGCATTAGTACGTTTGAATATACTAAGTATGTAGGATACAATGCAATAAGTACTAGTAACGTAATCAAAATGCATAAGCATAGGTGATGAGTACATATAGCAATATGGCATACATGGAAGATCCTCGTAGTAAATCATACTTATATGGATCATAAATAAGTATAAGGAGTAACAATTCTTAGTACAATCTAAGGCCTACCACCTCGTTGGAGAGGCACATGTGGTACAAACCCCATCGTGAGGTTGATAAAGCACAAATCCCCCAACATGGTTGATGGAGTACAAACCCCCTAAAAAGGTTGATGTGTACCAATTCCCAATAATGTTACCCGGGCCTACCACCCCCCTGAGCTAGGCGATCAAGGTATCAACCCCTCAACAAGGTTACCCAAGCCTATAATCCCCCGACCTAGGCTTGGTCATCCCCAACACTATAGAGATAATATCATATATATACACTCTTTTCATCATTATATACATAAATTCCTTTTCATCATCATTCCATCATCATTTCATCATCATATAGTCATTCAACTCATAAGACATACATTGTACCTTCAATTCCTCAAGCACCCATAACTGAACATTTTATCAAACACTTAGAGGGTGTGTAGTGCTAGTGTAAAACCATGCTATTCAAGAGTGTTACAATGCTAGAAAATTCAATATAAAACCATCAATAGATACTTGATAAGACCCTCAAGAAATATACATCAGACCACTTCATCAAATCTTACAATAGATCTTAGATTCAGCTCAAAACATAGTAAAACAGTCACAATTTCATAAACTCCAACATAGTGTGTAGTGGTTTTCATGATAAATAGGACCCATGAGTAAATCAACTTTAAACCATGCAATTTTAAAAAAAGGAAGCTTAGGCATCATGGGTGAAAGGAACCCATGAAAGAAACCCACATATCTTAGCTTTGGAGATAAACTTGATGAAGATTGGAGATGGAGACTTGAAGCTTGAGAGAAAATGTTTAGAATGATATAAGGGTAAAAAATGGATAAGTGTAGGTATTTTTACATTTGGGAACACTTAGGCCCAATCTTAGATCCAGATGAGGTTTAAGACTTGAATTTAGGAGTAGAATATTTCACTAAGTGTTTGAATGAGTATTGGGGAATGTTTAGAATGATATGAGGGTGAGAAATGGCTAAGTATAGGTATTTTCATGTTTGGGAACACTTAGGCCCAAGATCCAAAAGTCTTCGACTGCACAAAAATTAATTGGGCACACAATACAGATGTCCACATCGTGGACCTATCTTGAAGTTAAGTTTTCTTCATCTGCATGCCATAGTCGTGTCGTGCCAAGGGTGCGCAAACCAAAATTGCTAATCATTTGCTCTTAAATCGGGTTTAGATGCATTGTCCACTAAATTTAACCCCCTAAACAAGAATATGAAGTCAATTTTTTGATATTATGCATGGATTTTGAGATATGAGGAAATTTCAATTTTGGGCACTTTAGAGGTACATTTTCGGGCACTTTTTGGGTTTATTACAATATCTCTCCCTTGGGAACATTCATCCCTGAATGTCAAAGAGACGTATATGAGATATGTAAACATGAAAAATTTCAGCCCATATAAGGATGCAACAATGCACTTATACATTATTTCAAAAATGATAAGTGTAAAATTACCATGAGCTAGTCAATTTAAACATGTACGTATGCAATTACATGAGGGTTGAACTTAAGACTTGAGATCATTTAAAGGAGTTAGATTAATACTTTAGGCTTGAGTGGAGTAGAAAAGGTAAGGATATCGCTTTTGCATGTTTGGTTCGGCCTCCGAAGTAGCACTTTCAACTTGTTGATTCCTCCAAAGGATCTTAACAGAAGTGACCTCTTTGTTTCTCAATCTCTTCACTTGCCTATCCAAAATCTGAACCGAAACCTCTTCATAGGTCAAATTACCTTCAATATCTAATCGTTTGCTCTTAAATCAGGATTAGACTCATTTTCCACTCAATTTAATCCCCTGAAAAAGAATATGAAGTTTGATTTTTGATATTACACACAGTTTTTGAGATATGAGGAAATTATGATTCTGGGCACTTCCAAAACACATTATCAGACACTTTGTGGGGTCGTTATAGTTTCTAAGGAATTGAAAAGAATCACTATTGCTTTTTTTTATCGACTTTGTCACCTACATAATCTTCATATAAAATTCCATGAAGATTAAAAGCAGACGACCTTTTATACCAAAGACCATAGGAAGTAGTTCCCACTAAATAATGAATAATTATTTTTACAACAATTAAATGGGATTGTTTATGGGTCATTTGAAGTCTACTACCTTTATAGATACTAAACATAATATCAGGTTGACTTGTAGTGAGATAGATCCAATAATACCTCTGTAGTTGGATTCATCAATGTTCTTACTAGTTGGGTCAAGATCAAAGTTGTATGATGGACATATGGGATACTGATAGGCTTTGCATTTTCCATTCTAAATATTTTGATTAATTCCTAGGCATACTTACTTTGTCAAATGAAAATGCCTTGATCAGATTGTAATATTTGGTGTCCCAAAAAGAATGTTAATTCACCCATTAGGCTAATTTCAAACTCACTTTGCATGAGATTAGCAAACTCCTTGCACATATCATTATTAGTACTTCCAAAAATAATATCGTCGACACAAATTTGAATAATAATGTTACTAGAAGATGATTTTTTTATGAAGAGGGTAGTATCAATGCTAGCTAGAGAAAACTATGATTTAAAAACAACTTACTTATACAATCATACCAAGCTCTAGGAGTATGTCTGAGTCCATAAAAAGCTTTAGAAATTTTAAAAACATGGTGAGGTGATTCAGGATGTTCAAAACCTAGAGGTTGTTTTGTGAAAACTTCTCCTTCTATAAAACCATTTTAAAAAGATGCTTTTGACATCCATATGAAATAGTTTGAAACCTTTAAAAACAACATATTCTAAGAGAATATGAATGGATTCTAACCTTGCAACAGGAGTGAAAGTTTTATCATAGCTGACTCCCACCTATTAAGAGTACCCTTGGGCTACCAGTCTTGCCTTTTCCTGATCACTTTTCCATATTCATTCAACTTGTTTCTAAAAATCCACTTTGTTCCAATGATAGAAGTATTTTCAGGTTTGTGAACTAAGGTCCAGACTTGATTCTTCTCAAACTGATTGAGCTCCTCTTTCATTGCTTTAACCCATTTAGTGTCTTTCAGTACTTCTTCCACCTTCTTGGGTTTGAGTTGGAAATGAGTGCTATATTTCCATTTTTCTTGCTTGAAGCTTTGGTTAATGTAACCATCCCAAGAAGTGCCTAAAAATGCGCCTCAGAAATGCTCAAAATCATAATTTCCATATATCTCAAAATTCGTGCACGATATTGAAAATTTGACTTCATATTCTTGTTTAGGGGGTCATTTTGAGTGGAAATAGGTCTAACCCTGATTTAAGAGAAAATGATTAGCAATTTTGATTTTCCAAAATTTTATTTCTAGAAAGCTTTTCCCACCCTTGGTGCAGCACGGCAAGGGCGCACGATAGTGTTAAATTTCTCCAAGTTTTGACTTTGGTCTAAGAATTTCAAGTCTTGGGCATAAGTGTTCTCAAACGTGGAAATGCCTACACTTAACCATTTTCACCCTCATATCATTCTAAACATCCCTAATACTTATTCAAACACTTAGCCAATATTTTACTCCTAAACTTAAGTCTCAAAAACCCACTCTGGATCTAAGGATTTCCTCTGAAGCTTCAAGTCTCCATCTCCAATCCTCATCAAGTTCATCTTCAAAGCTAAGATATGTGGGTTTCTTTCATGGGTTCCTTTCACCCATGATACCCAAGCTTCCTTTTACTCTAATTTTTTGTAACACCCCACATTTTATGATACTAGTACCATGTGAATGAAATACGATATGGCTAAATTTACTTAGTTTGAATTTGCTAGCTAAACGGAAAAGAAGCCGACATTGAATTTGTCCAAGTCTAGCTATGGATAACATTTGAGTTAAGAGTGCAATTTTAGCCCATGTCTTACCATATTAATGGACTATGCTTACAGCCCAAGATAAAGAGTAAGAAGAGCCCAAAGTCTTCACAACTCATTTGCTTATTGGATCCAAATTATGTGCAAGAGAATTTTAGGAAGATGGGTAGCCAAGCCCATCAATTTTGTGACCCATTTAGGCCCAAAGATGAGGTCCAATCTACAGCATTACTACTTGGTAGAATGAGTCAGGAAATGGTCAAAGGAGCTAGTAAATTCATCCAAAATATTCCTTAAACAAATGAGTGAAAGTAGCCAAGTCATTTTACCCTTTGAAATTTTCAGATTTCCATAAATCCTCTCATCTTCACCTCATAAGAAAACTCTCTAGAATTCTTGAAAGAACCTTGGATCTTGAAGGCAAAGGTAAGTGAAATTATCCATGTAATTGTTATACTTATTCCATGAAAAACAAGATCTATATATTAGTTATACTTGTGCTAGAAATCTGGACAAATTGTATTCTAAAGATTGTGGTACACTTTTCTTGTTAATTAAGAGATTTTTCTCTTCTTGGTTGGCTGAATTATGAAGTAAGACATATGTATTTAATAAAGGTTGGTTTGTTAGTAATGTAACAAGGCTGGTTCACCAATGCTAGAGTTCACAAAGATGGCTTATTGTAGGATATCTTAATTGTATTCTTAAAAGAAACTTGAGAGCTAAAAATTAGGAATTGTTGTGTGACAACCTTCACTTGATTTGGGAGTATTTAAGGACTGTTATAATACTTTTTTATGATTAAAATGTCATGGAAACAGTTTGGTTAAAGTTGGAAAGGTTTGGAACTATCGACGTTGAAATGTAGTAAAAGGATGTAACGTTATGCTGCCCATTTGTATGTTGTGTAGAATTGTTGTGTGTTCTGTTTTGTGGGCTGTTATAAGGCTGTTAGGGCACTAAAATGGAATGCCCATGATATGCATATGAGAATGTGTATTAGAAATATGATTTGAGGTGAAAGGGTTGAAAGTATATGCTTGGATTTAAAACTACACACTTGCTGCCCATGTGTTGTGTTTCTATGAGTTTGGGCTGCCAAGATGTATTTATTGACTGCTAATGCTAGTTTTATTACCTACTATATTTTAGATAAATATTTGGAGTAAGAAAAAGTTATCTCAGGGTAATATCGAGGTCATATAGTTAGGTATGTAAGGCTACTTGATTTCGTATTATTTGGCATGAAACATGGATCCCTCTTTGGTACATAAAGGCCCTTACGAATTCTAACTCAATTACTGGTTATGTCTCAACTTTTTCACATGTTCATATGCTCTTATATATAGTCACCTTCAAACATGCGTATATACTTTAATACCAATATAGACAGAATCATTCTAGTCAATAAAGTTCATGCGTTGTTCTACCTCTTATGCATTTCATTAATTATGTAACATACTCTTTCCATTGTCATACATGTCACATGCTGTATATATATTTCCATAGCTCCAATATTGTGACCACCAAAAGATCACCTCAAAGGTAATTGAAAGGTAAAGTATATTGCTGATAGATAGGTGGTAGCCCGAGAGGGTGAGAGAGTCACCTAGCTAGGGTCGATCCTATCATAGGGGGTAGCCCGAGGGGGCTAGAACACTAGCCTAGCATAGGGATGAACCCGAAAAAGATAAAGTATATTGCTTATAGATAGATGATAGCCCAAAGGGGTGGGAGAAACACCTAGCTAGGGACGATCCTATCACGGGGGGTAGCTCGAGGGCTAAGGAAGAGCCTAGCTAGTTACAAACCCATACAGTTACCACTGATCAGTTGGTTATTTATAGTACATGCTATGCACAGATTTTACAGTAAAGGTAAAGTGATATAAAGAATATAAAATATATGATCCCAAATTATAACTAAGGGTGGTCTCTTATCCTATACCAATGCAGTGTTTCATTTGAGTTGTTATCTCATATACAGTATTTCTTGCCTTATATACTCAGTACATTATTTCATACTGACATCCCTTACGGAGGACCTGCATTTCATGCTACAGGTACAGGTGCTAACAAATCTCCTCAGTAAGAGTACAGGACATCCAGCTGCAAGTGCTAGTAGATCTCCTCAGTAAGAGTATAGGACATCCAGTTGCTAATACCAAGCTCCAGCTTACTTCGAAGCTTGTGTGTCTAGAGTTGTATTTGTGTATTGTATAACTGGTCGAGGCTTTGTAGACTATGTAAATTAAAGTGCGGTTATGGTTTGTACTTTAGAGAATGAGGCCCTGACAGCCTAGTCATTTGCATTTCATTTTGGGCTTGTCATTACTGTTTTCTTCCATAAAGGCATGTTGAATATAGAGATCTCTTAAAAAAATATATAGATAACGTATAAATATAGGTTGGTTCTCCTAAGCCTTATCGGCAATGGGTGCTGGTCCGCCTTAACGGGTTTTGGGGCGTGACAAAAGTGGTATCAAAATGGGTTATCCTAGGGAGTCTACAAAGCTGTGTCTAAGCAGGTGACTGCATGGC
>DF358061.1:5635-23872 GCA_000787875.1 Solanum virginianum
GAATGTACAACCGTACAATTCCTTAGTACATTATCCACCTCATTCATACTACTTTATCAATTGCTCAATCACCTGGTTCACTTTGCCTAACATACGAACATTAGTGTCAAAACCATAATCCACTCCCTCAAAACCCAGAAGCATCAAGAGTTGAACTACTTCTTATAAGGGACTGATCGCTTGCTACCTTGCCATTACCATTTTAGACTTCTTCTTTAACTTGGAATCATTTTGTATCTCCTAGCAAGTTGTAATACCGATCTTTAGAGCACCCCTTACTCCTACAGAATTCACATATAACTTTAAACACCCATCTTGGACTCACTATTAAGCTATCCTACTGTACCACTACTCGAATACACTACCAATAGGTCCCCACCAAATATGTCTATAAAGTTCATTTCCATACTTGAACTGTTACTAGGTGTAAATCCTTGGCATCCAACATTAACTGCCTCAAAATAGGCTTATTTTACACTTAGAATATGAATATAAGATTCATTTAGACCNAGGTCCATCAATTATATCAAATCTTGCCTTTAGATCATCCCCCACAAGTGTTGCACAAACAGCAGATACTATACTTGATCAGGAAATTTAAAACCCATGAAAGACTATAGCATTAGCTCTTTCTCATGGATCTCTTAGTTCAGCACTTACACTAACTTTAGTACCAATTTCATCAACAATACTAATCTTTCCACAAATCTTATTTCGTGGGCCTACTCCACAAACCAAGATTTCTAATTTCGAAATAAACAATGTAAAGGAAGAATCAAATTGATTTCACTAATATCAGCAAGACCCATAAATCGGGAATAGTTATAATCAGCTGACCCAAAGATATGCCAGGTGCAAAATTATATTATCAGAATTTTCACCATTAATGAACTCAACTGAATAATTACCACATTATACAAACCTATCCTTAAACCATATCTATGAGTAAGCCCATTTCTTTGAAATTGTAATCTACATCATAGCTGCACAACTTGCCCCTCTGATCATCTAATGTCTTTATCGAGGCACAACTAAAATCAAAGGAACTTTTAGTAGAAAAGAGGGGGAATCACCCTACGAACACCGCTCTAACGCACGATCTAAGATCACAAAGGAAGATGATATCCTAAGTATCTGGTAGCCTCCTGTTTATAGATGTGGTGCACAACACACCGATAAACAAGACTCCTGTTTATAGATGTTGTGCAGATACACCGATAAACAAGACTCTACTAGACACGATATGTGGACACTCCGAGGACAAACTGCTCTGATACCACTTCTGTCATGACCCCACCTATGGGCTGTGACTGGTACCCGTTAGGGGCACCCAGATAATACTACCAAACCAAACTCAGATTATACCTTCTTAAAATTTTTATAGAAATTTCGATACTTCTGTCACGGCCCATAGGTTGGGTCGTGACAGATAACTACTATATTTGCAAAGTTTCACCAAAAATTATTTTCTTAGCATGGATAAAGTATACCTTGTAGGTACTCTTTTTTACAAATAATTTTGCCCTCTAAATAAGAATATAAAGTCGGATTTACAAAATTCTGCATGAATTGAGAGATATTAAAGAAAATATGCATCATGGTGTCTTTCCAACCTACGAAGGGGTGTTTAAATGTCCCCGCTTTTGAGACATAAGAAAATTACGATTATGGGGCTTTCCTAAGTAAATGTGGGGCATTTCAAATTAAGAATAATGTTAATAAATAAATATTAATTAATTATTCTACAACCACTGAGGAAAGTTAAAGTCATTTTAACTTGAAACGTTTTGATGTAGAACTTGGAGCTACAAATTAAGAAGAGCACATTGTCATTGCAGATTGCAAATGCTAACTTAAAGTCACTTGATTTGGTATTACAAGATTTTTCCTTTATTATTGTTCTTAATTATAACAACATGGTTGAACCGATTGACGTCACCTAAATTTTTGATATTTAAATTATAGTTTATTGCAATTGTGTGTAAATATAATAAAATAAGAAGTTGTCGATATATTCTATGTAACAACACGATTATGCAAGGATTATGGACCAGCACAAGACCAAGTGCCTTCTCTTCATCAACTCGTTTGGCGTGAGAGGAACTTACAACTATCTCTCCAAAAAGTCATGGCTACAAAAGTTTGTTCTTCCACCAATTCATCTTCTTAGATTTAATACAAAATCACAATTTTAACACAATAATTATTTTTCTTAAAGATAATGTAAAATCCTAATTAATGTGAAATGAATTATGATTAGATGGAATTGGAGAAACAAGAAAAGATGAATGCTCAATTTACTGCACAACAGATAGCTCCTCAGTAGTTTGATACTAATAATTGGACTAAGCCATATAGGTCATTAATGTTTTCACATGATATTTCTTTACGAATAAATTTTCTTCTTTTTTAGTTTTGTTGTTTCGTTATAATTATAGTTCAAGTCTCCAGGGAAGCATATATCAAGGTCATTGAATGGACAAAGGAAAGAGAGTAGCAAACAGTTCTAGCAATTATGCATATACTCCTTCCTTTGAAAGTTCTTCATAATTTGGGAATGTATTATCATATCCTTTAATCCAAAATCAGTCGCCTTATATCTCATTGCAGGTAACATTTTTTAAAATGCAATAGCTAAGAAAAATAAGTTTTTCTATTTTTAAATTTTGATATCATTATTTTACCTGCTCAATAGAGTCAATAACAAAATATAGTAGTAGATGTCCAGCAAAATCAAGCACAAATATTTGGACAGTTACAGATAGTAGATGTCCAGTAGAATCAAGCACAAACATTTGGACATTCACAGATAGTAGATGTCCAGCAGAATCAAGCACAAACCTTTGAACAATCAGAGATACATTAATATTCATGAAATTAAATATTATTCTTTGTTATATCATACCCCAAACTCTTGTACTAAACTAATTAACTCATATATTTTGCAGGCACAAATCACTTTTGGTGAAAGTGCTGACAACTTTATCAGAGACTTCTGATACAATATTTACAATTCTACGAGGTTAATTTTTTTTGTTATTCATACTTTTAATTATTGTTTACAAGATGATATTTTATCTGTTTAGAAAAAAATGATGACAATATAATTATAACGATCAATGATTTTAAACTTTATACACGATCAAACTATTATCATAAAGGAGATTACTAAAATGGCAATAGTATCATATACAGTGAGTATATTTTATTATTTATGTTAGTATTTATTCTAGTTTGTGCTATTATTTCTGCGCGCACGTGCACTCTTTCTGTTTTTCTGTCTCAAGCCTAACTCGATTACTCGACACAAGATTACAGAGACTGCAATTGAACAATCCCTCCGAATTGGAGTTGGGGTATACCCCTTCAGCTTGGACTAATACCATCAACGATAACAACAACAATAGCAGCAACAACAATAACAACCAAATCATTCAAACTAATGATCATTTTTCAGTTCTAAGTGATGCAATAGCTCCTGCTGCTAGTTTATTTAACTATCCCACAGAGGTTAGTTCAAATCTTTATTCTTATATAATTGAGTAATCAACTTTATTTGTTTGTTTATAGTTGTATTTTTTCTTCATTATATTATTCACATAAATGCTCACTTAAAATATTTTGTCACAATGACTAGGAGGATACCAATATGGGAAACAATGAATACTTTGCAGAAAAGTCATATGACAATGATGAATGGCAATTGGATGATGATTTCCTCAATAAAATTTTCAATGGAAAAGAGTTTAGAAGTTTGGACTAATCAACTAGTGACAAATAATCTCTTTCTTGTCTAGTTCCATTATCTTTGATCCATTTGGAAGATTACAAACTTCTGGCATTGTAGGTTTTTAATTACTTATTTCAGTATGTGCAAGACATCATAATATATGTTGGGTGATCTATATATGTTAATGCGAACAACAGTGAGAAGCCATGAATATTAGAAATAATTGTATGTTGGTAATATTATATGTATTAGTACACTTTATTATTAAGTCTTCCATTTAGGGCTTACTTGGAAAGCCACCTTGTTAATTGAATTTGGTGTAATTGAACTGCCTGATCTATTTGGTATGGCAGATAATTATTTGGTCAGCAGGTAATGAGTGTAATTATCAAGGTCTATTTGGTCAGAAATGCTTATAGAACTATTTCTTTTTCGTGTTAATTTTTTGATAGATTTTGTTAGTGTGTAACACATTTATACCCTTAGTCATCATCCACACAATATAAACATGAACACTTAACTGATATTATCTAAATTTTAAATTTATTATAATATTTAATTTAGCATTTAATAATAAAGTCACAAGATTATGTTTAGATGAGTTTTGGCCAACTTTTCATTTATTTCATATTTGACCCAATAACTTTTTTGACCTTATAAATTATCTCCTTGTAGCCTTCTCTTTTGATCATTGCATTGTTCGTAGTCTTCACGCAACACTCTTAACAACTCTTTCTCCCAAGGGACAGAAGAGACTCCCTGTGCAAAAATGGGTAGAAAAATTGAGATTAAGAAAATAGACAATGTAACGAAACGTCAAATCACATTTTCCAAGCGATGTACTCATTTATATAAGAAGGCGAAAGAAATTGCGATTTGTTGTGACACAAATGTGTTGTTTGTTGCATTGTCACCTGCTGGACGGCTCACTAAATTCTCTGGCCCAAAGAGGTATTGTATCTACCATCCCAGCTAAAACTGTATGAATAATTATTTATCTATAAAATGATTAACTTGATTAATTTTTACTTTTGTAGGATTGAAAAAATACTTAATCACTATACCAGTCTTCCTGTTCAGAAGAGATTGATGTACATGAATTTTTCTCAATTTTTAAAAACTTTTTTTTAATTTTTTTTTTCAATTTAGCTAGAACTAATTTATACCGTAGAACTAACTTACAAGTTTTTTTTCTTTTGTTGGGGTTAGTCACATGGATGATGTTGAGGTACTTTACTCTTTTACATATTTATTATCAATATGTATTTGCAGGATTTTTTTTTTTGACTTGTGTTTTGTTTCTATTAATGTGAATCAATTTGTTTAATCATTAAATGAATAAAAATTGAATAAAAGTCTGAAATGAAAATTAATACTCACTCCATTAAAATTTGTTTGTGATGTTTGTTTTATCAAATCTATTATTTAAAAAAATTGTGTCAAATTAGATCTTGAGTTTAACTCATACATCAAAACTTAGCCCAAAAATGGAATAGAATAGGTCAAGCGTTGTACAAATTATCCCTCGCAGCCCTCACACCCAAATCTGGACATTCTTTATTTGGAATTTCATTTATCACCTGCACCACCACCCTTAGATTTAAACAGTCATACATTCTTTATCGAAAATTTGATTTATCACCCTACCCCCACCTACAAATCTGGATCGAGGGTATTTCCATTTCCAGTCGTGCACGTATCCCCCTTACTTTCACCCATATTAGGATTGACTTCGATATTATGTCAAATTAATTAAATATTGAATTTAAATAACATCCCAAAGATAGTTCAATGAGAGAAAGATTACCTAGTTTTCTCTGGGGATCAGGATTCTATTTATTCAACGATGTTAGACGTTCAATTTCTTCATCCAAGTATTTTTATTATTTATTAGAAATTCTTCAATTTCAATTTTAAATTGACATATTTATGATCCCAAAATTTAATAACATTTTAATATATTTTACCTATATTTTGTTTAATCATGAGATCCAAAAGTCTCTTTTACGTTAAATATCAAACTTTGTCAAGAAAAATCAAGACTCAGAAATTAAAATTGAGCGAGTAATAACTAAAATATTCTGAAAATGACATGCTCAAAATTAATTAAATACTAAATGATTTTTAACTTGTTTTAATTCGTTAAAAGACAACAAGTATGACTTAAGTCAAAAAGTGTATAATTCACAGAGTTTCTAATAAAATTTAATATTAACATTTTTACTCACTACTTATTAACATTGTTTTTGGTAAATAATTGAAGGAAAAGGTGGCAAAGCTGAGGCAATTGGACCACATCAAGGGAGATGTTAGCAAACTACAATTTCTTGATAAAAAGTATGAGATCTCTCTCTTTCTTTGATTAATTTATTGTCTCTCTTTAATTATATTTCGTTCAATATTATTTACTAAAATTGTCAATTTAAGAAGTAAATTTATTATGAAATTAACGAATTATGAAAATGGAATGAAAAGAGAATTACAAGTTCTATTTTTAAAAAATATTTTGAGAATTAGAAATGATATTACGGCTATCTGGAAAGAATATTCAATCAAATCAAAATTGCTTATAAAATAAAAATCCATAAATTGATATGGGTGATAACTTATTAATTTTGATAGATTTTTACTTTTATATGCATAGTTTTGAATCAACTTATAAACTTAAATAATCATATCTTATATTATAATAGTACGTTGTGTTTTATACTTACTAAAATTAAATAAATACTCTCCATATCGGTATTTTTGTTATTAAAAAAATTCTTTATATCCAAAGTGTAATTAACAAAATTTATTTTGTCCAAAGAGAAACTTAGTACTTAAGTATAGTGTTACATAAGCCCTTTCTTAGATTTTAAGTATTCCGATAATACCAAATTAGCTTTGGCTTGTAAAAATTTAGTACATAACTATTCTATTAGCTTTAAAAATCAAAATAAAATACTTACTTAGAAGAGCACGAATTTATGTGTTACACCATCACTAGCAACAACAATAATAAGCTCAATGTGATTTCATAAGTAGTATTTGGGAGAATAAAATGTACATAACCTTACTCTTGTTGTTAAGAATAGAAAAGCTATTTCTGATTGATCATCAACAATTCTCTTCCATTATCTAAGGCTGAAATAGGCAATATGAGCAAGCTCACACATGTGGCGTTATATAAGCATTGCACTATTTTGATTTATCGAAATGCTATTTACTCTCTCGTACATCATACTTGATTTCTTCTGTATTAAGTGAAACTGACTCTCACTATGGTTTCCTTTGGATGTTTCAACCTATTGCTGGTGTATTAATTTCAACAGGATTGAGGTGAGCACAATTAAATTTAATGTCTCTCTTATAAATTGTTTTTCTTTTCCCAATCTATCCTTTCTATTCTAATAAGTAGTGTGTTGATTAATACTGACATTGAAATATAAATTAAGAATAATCTTAATAAATAAGTGTTAATTATTATTCTAGAGCAAATGACGAAAATTAAAGTCATTTTAACTTGAAATGTTTTGATGCAGAATTTGGAGCTACAAATTAAGAAGAGCACATTGGAACTGCAGATTGCCTATTCTAACTTAAGGTCACTTAATTTATTACAAGATTTTTCCTTTATTATTGTTATTAATTATAATAACATGGTTGAATAGATTGACGTCACCTAAATTTTGGACATTTAAATTATAGTTTATTGCAATTGTGTAAATATAATAAATAAGAAGTTGTCGATATATTCTGCCTAACAACATGATTATGCAGGGATTATGAACCAGCACTAGACCAAGTGCCTTCTCTTCATCAACTCGTTTGGTGTGAGAGGAACTTACAACTATCTCTCCAAAAAGTCAAGGCTAGAAAGGTTTGTTCTTCCACCAATTCATCTACTCAGAATAATGCAAAATCACAATTTCTTTATTTTTCTTAGAAATAATGTAAAATCCTAATTAATGTGCAATGAATTATGATTAGATGGAATTGGAGAAACAAGAAAAGATGAATGCTCAATTTTCCACCCAACAGATAGATCCTCAGCACTTTGATACTAATAATTGGATTAATCCATACAGGTCATTAATTTGTTTTCACATGATATCTATTTACGAAAAATTTCTTCTTTTATAGTTTCATTATTTCGTTATTATTACAGTTCAAGTTTCCAGGAAAGCATATATCAAGATCATTGGATTGACAAAGGAAAGGCAGTAGCAAACAGTTCTAGCAATTATGCATATACTCCTTTCTTTGCAAGTTCTTCACAGTTTGAGAATGTATCATATCCTCCAATCCAAAATTTGTCGCCTTATATCCCATTGCAGGTAACATTTTTTAAAATACAGTAGCTAAGATCTTCTTAGGAAAAATATGTTTTGCTATTTTTAAATTTTGATATCATTATTTTTATTTGCTCAATAGAGTCAACAACAAAATATGGTAGTAGATGTCCAGCAGAATCAAGTACAAACATTTGGACAATCACAGGTAGTTGATATCCAGCAGAATCAAGTACAAACATTTAGACAATCAGAGGTACATTAATATTCATGAAATTAAATATTATTCCTTGTTATATCTTAACCCTACCTCAGGTACTAAACTAATTAAGTGATATATTTTGCAGGCACAATTTACTTTTGGTGAAAATAGTGACAACTCTATCAAGGACTTCTGGTACAATATTTACAATTCTACCAGGTTTCTTTCTATATTCATGCTTTTAATTTATTGTTTGCAAGATAACATTTTATCCATTTAGGAAAAAATGATAGTATAATCATAACAATCAATGATTTTAAATACTATACATGATCAAACTATTATCATAAATGAGTCTACTAAAAAAGGCAATAGTATCATATACAGTGAGTATATTTTATTATTCATGTTAGTATTATTCTTGTTTATGATATGATTTCTAAGCACGCATGCACTCTCTCTCTTTTCTGTCTCAGGCCTAACTTGAGTCCACTCACCATTATGGAGCCAGGATTGAACAATCCCTCCCAATTGGGGTTGGAGTATACCTCTTCAGCTTGGACTAATACCATCAATGATAACAACAACAATAACATTAACAACAATAACAACCAGGTCATTCAAACTAATGATCATTCTTCAGTTCCAAGTAATGCAATAGCTCCAATTGCAAGTGGATTTAACTATTCCATGGAGGTTAGTACAAATCTTTATTCTTATATAATTAAGTAATCAACTTTATTTGTTTGTTTATAGTTAAATTTTTTCTTCATTATATTATTTACATAAATACTCATTTAAAATATTTTGTAACAATGATCAGGAGGATACCAATGTGGAAAACAATGAATACTTTGCTGAAAAATCATTTGACAATGATGCATGGCAGTTGGATGATGATTTCCTCACTGAAATTTTCAATGGAGAAGAGTATAGAAGTTTGGAGTGATCAACTAATGATAAATAATCTCTTGCTTGTCTAATTCCATTATCTTTGGTCCATTTGGAAGATTCAAGAATTCTGATGTGGCTTTTTATTTACTTATTTCAGTATGTCCAAGAGATCATAATATATGTTCGGATATCTATATATATGTTAATGTGAACAACAGTAAGAACCTATAAATATTAGAAATAATTGTATGTTGGTAATATTATATGTATTAATACTTCTTATTCCTAAGTTTTCCATTTAGGGCATGCTTGCGTAGGAGGGCAGGGGTTAAATTCTTTTTATTCTTATTATTTTAATAATTTTATAAAAATATTTTATTTTATAATATTTATTTTTTCCCTTCTCATTCTCAACCTTATAATATCAAATTGCAAATGCCCTCATAGAAAAGAAGTCCCTCTACTCACTCAAGAAGCATTTAGAATTCAAGGACTGAGGAAGCATTCTCACTCTCACAATTGAAATTGCCTTAATTAGACTAGGGTCCATCATGCACACAACCTCTATATAAGGGTCCAGGTAGAGTGAGACCTGTGCACTAGCTTCCTTGCATAACCTATAAACCATAGTCTTGCCTCTATACTCATCTTCTGGCTTGGTGATAAAGTGGACTTGGATCACTTTAGGGCTTATAGGCTTGTAACATAGGTTCAGGGGGCTTTGGTATGGCATTTTAGGTAAGTAGTGACTAAAAGCTATCCTTGAACAATGTTTACCAACACTTTTTGCTTTTATAACCCAACCCTTTTCATTAAATCCATCCTTATTTTCCTATTTCAAAATTTTTCTCGAGTGCATTCTTTCTATTTTCAGTAGTGCCTTATTTCTGAATTCAATTCTTGCTACTTTTTCTCAATTCAAGGCACTTTTCTGTTCTTTTTCTTCATTCGGCTCATGATTTTTCATTTCTTTCTTTATTTCCCAATAATCACCTTATTGTCATTACTTTACCACAATAAGGGCCACCCTCAACTTAGGCTTTCAGCCCGAGGTGAAGTATGCAGTATCCATTCCCCAAACCAGGGCCACAATTTGTAGTCACCCTCAACTTAGGCTTTTATCCTCAATTAAGGTTAACATGTTCAATATCAAGGTATTTCATCAAACAAGGTTAAGTTAGGAAGGTGTCAAGAAATAATGAGTACATGAGAAGCTCAAAAATTTGGAATAAAGGATTTACTCACTCATTTGGTGGGTCATTTATGCTAAGAGTGGGTTCACTCAAAAAACAAAGGCCTAAGATCCTTTCTACATTAACCATATCACCAAACCAATCTTAGAGTACTAAGCCAAGTTTTGAGTCCATATAATATGCATGAATGCAACAAAATAAGCTCACAACACACATGAAATTGCCCCCACAATCAAGTATAGACTTATAGGTCATGCTTAAGCCTCAACTTACCTTTACATTATTAGAAAAACATCACCAGATCATCAAAATGCATGAGTGCATCATTAATCACAACTTCAAAAATTTTGATGGGTATCCAATTTTTCAAATCACTCAAAAAGCATTTAAATACTATGCATATGCTAACAGATAACATTACTATGAATTTACACATTATTTTCACTACCTAAACTTGCAGGTTCAACAAAAAAATAAACATCCACAAGGAAAAACAATCACGACAAGAAAACCTTGGGATCAAAAAATAAGGGAAGTTATGGACTCGAGGTTACTCAGACTTCACCTTAATCCATAGCTTCCCACACCCCACCAAAATAGGATACTTCATCCTCAAAGTAAAGACAAGAACAAAAACAAAACACAATAACATAGAAATATATATACATATACATTAAAAACCAAAAACTAATATCCACAATATAAGTAACAACAACATCCAACATAAAAATATTTAAACATATCCAAAAACCAACATAATTAAAAAGATTATCTAACAATAGAACAAAGTATCCAAAAGGACAAAATAAGAACTAGGGTCAAAAGAAGTCAAACATCAAGGTGTATCAAGCACCGATCTCTGGCTGGTCAGTAGGGTCTTGGGGCACTATCTCCTCCTCAGCAATCTAGGTCACAGCTGTACGTGAACTACCCTCTCCATGTGAATGCTACTGCTCCCTATCTCACTGTATAGCCACCAATAGGATCGACTCCTACACCACCTCCTCTGGTACCGGCTCCTCCATCGAGGCTGTTGGGTCATCAGGTCGAGGCCTCTTTTGGCTCATCGCTAGATCATCTGTCTTGAGGGGCCTCTTCCCATGAGCATGCGGATGCTTAGGTAGCCAGTCAAATACCTCATCACCTGTCGATGCTATCTCTGGGACTGCAACAGGGGCTGCTAACATTTGTAATAGGTCGGCCTTGAACTTGGCCAATTCCTCAATCACCGTTCTCATCTCAATAGGCCTAGTGCCCTCAAGTCTTCACTAGACTCTCGCCTTGAAAGCATTAAAGGTTGCTCATCAATCAAATCATGGCCAAATGTATTTATCCTCTCTTTTGAGTCATGCACGGTTTGGTCAACCGATGGTCTGACCTTTGTGAATAGAGCACGCAACCTAGATTCTACTGTAGTCATCCTGTGTAGTACTGCCTAAAAAGTAACAATAGACATAAGGGAATCAACCTAATTCATTTACCACAGCCGATGAAGCTTCTGCAGCAGCTAGAGTAATATCGATAACAATAGGAGTTGAACCCTGAATTGGAGGCTCTACCGGGAAAGGTTCCAGAATAGGAGGTGGAACAACTCTTTTTAGGGCTACTGGGTTCTTATCAGCCTTAATTAGACTAGGGTCCATCATGCACACAACCTCTATATAAGGGTCCAGGTAGAGTGAGACCTGTGCACTAGCTTCCTTGCATAACCTATGGATTAGAATAGGAAATGGCAATGCCTGCTGAGTGCAGACTGCTGACTCGTGGATCTATTCTGCCATAACACGAGCCCAGTCAATTTTGTACCCTGCGAAAATGCAAGTTAATAACCCAGCTTGCTCCAATGTAATCACATTTTTTGTGAATGTAGGCTTGATGAGCTAGCGGATAATGGACCACCAAAATTTTGCTCTGAATAAGAGATGGGCCTTCAGAATATGCTCAGCATGGTTTGTAACCCATATCGACTCAACACTTACTTGCAGATTTGGCTCGCTATCCACCTAAGAAGCTCTATTCTCAGCCTGACATCTTTTTGATTAACCGCCATACTCTATTGTGGATTGCGGCACTCTGTAATTTGGCCCAAACTGTACCCTCCAAATGGTTTCTTCTGAGATATCAACAATCTCAGCTCTGACCAGTACTTCAATCGTGGCTGCTCAATGGGCTTTGTGTGCCTCAGAAGATTGCTACATAAAGTAGCATAGTAGAAGGCATAGAATTCTTAGACCATGTAGGGGGCGTACTTTCCCAACACTTATGATAGCCATCGTAGTCCATGACACTCAATTTGGGCTTCTAGTCTCGGTGCACCACTTAGCCCTGAGTATTTTAACCTTGCCTCATGAAATCTCCACACCAGCCTCCCTTAACTTTTTAGTTCTAGTCCCTTTTCATAAATCTCTCATTCTTGGGATATACCATTGTCACAACCCAACCCCGTGGGCCGTAACTAGTGCTCGGATCGGGCACCCAAACATAAACACAAAGTCATATTGCAAACAAATAGCTTATTTTTACAAAAATTTTGGCAGAGTTTCCTCTGTTTTACTGACTACCCCAAAAATGACCTGCATACCAGAAAGTGCCAACAGAATCCAGACAGAGACAACAAAATATCAAATATATACATACGGGCCGACAAAGCCTATAGGGCGGGTAAAACCACTTTTAAACACATCAAGCAGGTCTAGATGTACAAACTGGGCACAACCCACATATCTAAGCGTCCACAGACCTCTATACACACTGACAAAATCATAGGACGGGATAGGGGCCCCGCCGTACCCTCGAATAACATATATGCAAAATAATAAATAAGTGTATGTACCAAACATAAACTCCGAAGCAAGGGGAGTGCTTCAAACTGCAAGTGGGAATCCTAAGCTGGAGGATCACTAACCTGTACATTGGTATCTGCGGGAATGAGACGCAGCCCCTGAAGAAAGGGGAGTTAGTGCGAAATGCGTACCGAATATGTAAAGCAGAAGGTACAGAATATAAATTAAAGTAATAATCAAAATGAAAGTATAATAATCAAATGCATATTCAAAATATCCAAAAGGTGTATTTACAAAATACCAAATCATTCCTACCGGAAAGAAATGATGGCGACCTCCGTCACTTGCGCCATACCACAGCATAACACTAGAAGGTTCAAATCTCCAAAATCTCCATCACAAATCACGAAAAGGCATAATGCCAAACATATCAAAAGGCCACAAGCACCTTATGACACCCATCTAAGCAGAGCCCAGCCCTTGGACGAAGCCGACCTACCGAACACAGCACCACACCATAATACATGCATATCATAATGGCATGACAAAAAATTAACTCAGGAATCAGTGAACAATATCATAACAGGCACGAGCAGAGTCATGAGTAATCATATGCATAAAATCATTATCATAAGTCCAAAAGGTAAGTAAAGTAATCATATCTGAAATCAAAATAAGATTTATCCCAAATTCTTTTCAAAGTTACCAAAATTTGATAAAAGGGTGTCGCGGGTCCCACAGAGTAAAGTAATCATATCTGAAATCAAAATAAGATTTATCCCAAATTCTTTTCAAAGTTACCAAAATTTGATAAAAGGGTGTCGCGAGTCCCACGGCTGTTGGAAACCCGAACTAGCCCAAATTAGGATGAACATACTTATCCTAGATCATGTAAACTACTACGGAGCATTTCAAAATGGTTTTCAAGGTAATCCGAACTTTATATCAAAAGGTACAAGCATTTATAGTTTTTAAACCTATAAAGCATAAGTTCCTTCAAAATTTCTCAAATTTTGCATATTCTTGCAATTTACAAATTTTCAGGACATAGGAATCTAGATTTTGACCTAGTATCATAAGGATGCCAAGAAACTAATACAAATCACATATAGGCCCGGATTTTAAGAATAACATTCTTCGAGGTTCATAACGTAACCTACGTTTAGCTAAATCATGACAAAGGAAAGGAGGTGTTGTACATACCTAAAACACTTCTCCAAACTACTCCAAATGAAAACCCAATCCAACTTATACTTCAAGGTGTCCAACGTCTACAATTAAGTCAGAACAATATCAAAGCATTAGCTAAAGGCTTCTTAGGTGATACATTCCCAATTTGCCCTAATTCTATAAAAATTTCGACAGCACTTCCCCTTAAAAGTAGGCTGCCCCAAGAATCAACTCGGCTCAATCAACAACAACAACAACTACAGTCCCACAATATCAACAACTAACTGAAGCAACATTATAACAATAAAAGTGCCATATATCATCATGTAGCATTATTCCAAGAATCTCGGCCAACCCTATACATATACATATAGATAATTTCCAATACTTTCTCCACCCTACAATTACCATGTCATGCTAATTGAACATAAAATCATGGTTACAATACGATATAACACTATATACGTGCATCCACCAATTTCGGCCCCAACCCTAACTTAACCAACTCACTTTTAACATGCAATATTTCATGATTTACCTTCAATTTAATACACTACAACATACATACAACCTTAATAACACATAAAATAATATTAAATCTCACTTTACCACTCCAACTCCTTAGTTGAGCTAAGGTTGCCAAAGTTGAAGAAAGAGATCTTTTCTTGCCCAAATAACACTTTCACGCTACTTAGGGGATTCAATATAGTGGATTAACACCAACAATTAATTTGTAGAATGAAAGAAAGGGAATTTCAATTTTTCCCTTTGCAAACCCGAGAGCTCCTGTTGTTCTTGTGTTTTTTTCTAAGTATGGAACATAACAAGAATATAAGGGATAGTATATGTTTTGCAAACCCGAGAGCTCCTGTTGTTCTTCTCTTGTTCTTGTGTTTTTTTTCTAAGTATTGAACATAACAAGAATATAAGGGATAGTGTATGTATATATCTACACAAGACTTGGTCCCCACTAGACACTTGCACCAATCAAGATTTAACATAAGTCAAGTGGGTACCACCCCTCTACTTCCCGCTCGGTAGGAAGACCTGGAAGCTCATCTGGAAACACATCTGGGAACTCATTAACAACTGGAATTGATTGGAGAGTCGGCATCTCTGCCTCCAAGTCTTGCACATGAACCAGGTGATAAAGACACCCTTTCCTGATCATTCTTCTGGCCTTGAGGTATGAAATAAACCTACCCCTCGGTGATGCAACATTGCCTGACCATTCAAGGAATGGTTCTCCCGGAAATTGGAATTGGACTATCTTCTTTTGGCAGTCAACCTTAGCGTAACAAGAAGCTAGCCAATCCATGCCTATAATCATGTCAAAACTAGTAATATCCAGCTTTATCAAGTCGTCCTTAGTACAATGGTCACAAATAAATACCAGATAATTTCTATAAATTTGACTGACGATAATAGATTCTCCTATCGGTGTCGCAACCTCAAACGGTTCTATTGATTCAGACTCAATGTCAATAGTATAAGCAACCAAAGGAGAAATGTATGACAATGTGGAACCAGGATCAATTAATGCATACACATCTTGAGAGCAAACTAATAATATACCGATAATCACATTTGGTGAAACCTCTTGATCCTGTCGACTAGCCAGTGCATAGGTGCGGTTCAAAGGATCGCTAGAACCAGGGACTACACTGCGACCTCTGCCATAACTTGCTAATACTGGAGTACCTCGCCCTATAGGATGCATAGCTATCGAGGCTGAAAAAGAACCTCCGACTGAGCTGATACACTGAGCTGACCCATCTGCACCGACCCTATCTGAACAGTCCCTCATCTGGTGGCCCTGACGGCCACTCAAGAAGTAAACACCCAAGGCACAATAACACTCCCCGGGATGCCATTTCCTATAATGAAGACATAGAGGTCTAAATAGTCTCGACTGGCTGTTGGGACTCGGGCCTGACCCTAACTGACTGGCACCTTCCGACCTCCTACTTGTGATCTATGGGGGTGTACCCCGTACTGGCCGAGGAGGATATCTACTCTGCTGCTGCTGGGGTTGTCTACCTCGATACTCCCCTACATATTCAGACAACCTGTCCCTCTTGGGCTGACCTCTGTCATCTGCTCTATCAATCTGATATCCCCTATGGTGGTCCTCTATGCCTTGGGCATGAGCCTGAATGTGAGCAATGTCCATACTGGGCTGGGCCGCCATCATTAAGCAACTGTCGACATAGTATGAGTCCTACCCTACTATGTATTGGTGCACCCGGTCGGTCATATTAGCAACATGTGTAGACACATATCTGGCTAATGAATCAAATTCCAAGCTATATTCCCGAAATGACCTGCCCCGCTGTTTTAAAATTAAAAATCTGTCCTCTCTAGCTTGGCTCACTTCTGGGGGTAGAAAATAGGCCAAAAATGCCTCAGTCAACTTACCCCAAATGGCTGGAGGGGCACCCTCGCCTCTAGATAGCATCCAGGACTCATACCAATTAGCTACCACATCATGCAGTCAATTTGATGCTAACTCCACTGATTCTATCTCAGACAAGCCAATCAACCGCAAGGTCCACTGCATTTGCCATACGAACTCATGGGGGTCCTTTATGGGTTTGGACCCAAAGAACTCCAGTGGCCCGCACGTCAGAAAATTGCGAGCCCGTGAGCTGTCACGGTGAGCTGCCTCGTCATTGCCTGCCCCCTGTCTGTGGGTCTGGCCAGCCATCAGCTGAGTCAGCAACTGAACCGCCTCCCATAACTCCCTGATCACTATACCCTGCTGAGAGGCTGGAGGTTCTGGCACTCGAACCTCAGGAGCTAGTGGGGTAGTTGAACTGGCTATCGAGGAAGTAATGTCTGGCCCGCGCTGGGCACGAGCCCTAGTGGTTCCCCGGCCCCGACGGGTCTCGCCTACAGCTGCAGGCCTGCCTCTCCAGGCAGCTGGTGTCTTTCTCGGAGGCATCACTGAAACCAAAATAATCTTGTCAGAAAAGGGGTCATCCTACGAATACCGCACTAACGCACGATCTAAGATCCGAAAAAGAGAGTAACATCCTAAATGTTCTGTGGCCTCTTGTTTATATATGTGGTGCACGACACACCGATAAACAAGACTCCACTAGACACGGTCTATGGACATTCGGAGGATGAACCGCTCTGATATCACTTGTGTCACGACCCAACCCCGTGGGCCATAACTAGTGCTCGGATTGGGCACCCAAACATAAACACAAAGTACTATTGCAAACAAATAGCTTATTTTTACAAAAAATTTGGCGAAGTTTCCTCTGTTTTAGTGATTACCCCAAAAATAATCTGCATACCAGAAAGTGCCAACAGAATCTAGACAGAGCCAACAGAATATCAAACATACACATAGGGGCCAACAAGGCCTCCAGTGTTACCTACGGGCATGAGACGCAGCCCCCGAAGAAAGGGGGGTCAGTATGAAATATGTACCGAATATGTAAAGCAGAAGGTACAGAATATAAATCAGAGTAATAATCAAAACGAAAGTATAATAATCAAATGCATATTCAAAATATCCAAAAGATGTATTTACAAAATACCAAATCATTCCTAATGGACAGAAATGATGGCGACCTCCGTCACTTGCGCCATACCACTGCATAACACTAGAAGGTTCAAATCTCAAAAATCTCTGTTACAAATCATGAAAAGGCATAATGCCAAATATACCAAAAGGCCACAAGCACCTTATGACACCCATCTAAGCGGAGCCCGGCCTTTGGGTGAAGCCGACCTGCCGAACACAGCACCACACCAGAATACATACATATGATAATGGCACGATAAAAAACTGACCTGGGAACCGGTGAACGATGTCATAACAGGCACGAGCAGAGTCCTGAGTAATCATATGCATAAAATCATTATCATAAGTCCAAAAGGTAAGTAAAGTAATCATATCTGAAATCAAAATAAGATTTATCCCAAATTCTTTTCAAAGTTACCAAAATTTGATAAAAGGGTGTCGCGGGTCCCACAG
>DF358061.1:28697-44743 GCA_000787875.1 Solanum virginianum
TATCGGAATATGATATCCGATCTAATAATAACTTCTGATCTATAATCACAATCATAATCATAATCACATCCACAATGAATGATGCACAACTGGTCAAGTTCAAGTAATAGGTTCATCGCATGCAATTAGATTGTGATAGGTTATCAATTAGTTTATATTATCATTCCCTTTTTTCATATACATATAAGAAATACTATGAAAGAGTTAACATATATATATTACACAAATGAGCATATTAAATCATCACTTACCCCGAATTCAAGTCTTGAACTATATAGGATCGAAGCTCCTCCTTTTTTAAGGTCCTAGCTCGTTCTTGGTTTATAAACAACCAAGGAATGCAGATAATCAACAATAACGATCCAATTTACCCAGATTATAGCAAAATCCTAACCGTTTGGCCACTTTCATGATCATTTCTCCCAACTAGGGGTTTTACCCACCATCAATTAAAGGCCTAAATTTTTTCCTATATTAATTCTCCCTAGAATATAAGGTCTAAGAATTAAATACAAGTTAGAAGAATGATTAACTTACCTTTAGTAATGAAATTGGTGAAAACTAATGAATAGCCATGTGTCATATCTGGCCTTTTAAGGATGAAATGGGAGAAAGAAGAATTTGAATTTGAGACATTTCTGACTTAAACTCATATCTATCTCACCATGGCGACCATTTACCCCACAATGCAAGCACCACCATAGCGGGATCTATCCCGTCATGACAGGATCAATCCTGTCATAACGGGTTGCACGAAGACAAAAACTTTATAAACTCACACTTCAAATTTTTTTTACAATACACTCTCAAATCATGTCATTAACTAATTTACCATGGCGCCAAGATCAATTTTGAGAGTTCTACTCGTCCAAATTCAATTCTCTAAAATCGTATAGGCTCCTTATTATCTTGTCTATCAACTCGAATGACCAAACTTAAAATCCAACTCACAACCCATTATCAAATTGCACTAGATCTCACATGGCTCATATTTCATCCCAAACTGACTTAGGCTCAAGATTTTTAATTTACTACTCGAAAGTTTTCTGACCCGATTTTCTTTCCCGTTGACCTATTCATAATGACAACGTTAGGCCATTACATTCATAAAAGCATTGAATGAAACTCAAGTTAATCTCCTTATTATCTTGTCTATCAACTCGAATGACCAAACTTAAAATCCAACTCACAACCCATTATCAAATTGCCCTAGATCTCACATGGCTCATATTTCGTCCCAAACTGACTTAGGCTCAAGATTTTCAATTTACTACTCGAAAGTTTTCTGACCCGATTTCCTTTCCCGTTGACCTATCCATAATGACAACATTAGGTCATTACATTCAGAAAAGCATTGAATGAAACTCAAGTTAATTACTTTTGTAACAAGTTAGGCATGATGAATATTTATGCTTTAAATTGAGAGAAAGTGTTACATAATCTGTAAAATAATGTGTATATGTATATGTATAAAAAATTACTTTTCAGGGATCTAAATATTTATTTATCATAGTTACTTCATTTTCTTCGTATGTTTTTAGCATTATATACTCTTCAAGTAATACATAAATTATTTGTCATATCTTATCTAAATCATATAATTCTAAAGGGTTTTATTAATAGAAAATGACTACCACATCTATCTTTTTTTGAAAGAGAAATTTTGAACTTCTATAAATAAAGAATTTTTTTTCTCATACAAAAACACAGTATAGCAAGAAGAAAGAGAAATTTTGAACTTTTATAAATAAAAAATAATTTCTTCTCATACATGAACACATTAGCATCAATAGTATAATTGTTCGGAGAGTTTTGTTAAAAGAGATTAGAGATTCATTCTCTCAATAGCTTTAAAGTATGTAGGTCAATTGTCAAAAATACGTCAGCGATTCAAGTATATTAGTGACCTAAAATAAAAAAAATAATTGAACGCCTTAAACTTTTAATTTTTTAAATTTAAAGTTTAGTCTTCTAGTTTTTTATGATGCAAAATTATTAATATATTAAAATTATTTTTAAAATGCAAATTATTTCTTTCTTTTTAATGAAAAGCTTACTTTTTCTATAAATAATACTGCATTCATTTCAATCTCTCCTTAAATTTTGAATTTGACAAAATTAAGAAAAAAAGTGAAGAAAATTTTTAAATCTTATCATCTTAAATAAAAAATATGTATAATTTATCAAAATATCATTTAATATTATGATCTTAAACATATTATGTAAAAAATTAAAATTTAAAAATTAACAAAAAAAATATTTTCGGAATGAACTAAAAAAAAGGATAAATAATTATTTTAAGAAAAACGTATAATTCTATCATTACTAAAGAAATGACACCCCTCGAATTTGCAACCCTAAGGCTAAAGCCGTCTTTGTCAAAACATATCATAGTCTTTTTTATAATTTATTTTTGTTACTCTCTTCCTCTTAAATTAATTAAATTTTTTTATAAAAAATTCAATATTCAAAATAATTGAATTGTTCAAAGTTCAAGAAGAATTTTTATTTTATTTTTATAAATTTTTTTATAAAAAATTCAATATTCAAAATAATTGAATTGTTCAAAGTTCAAGAAGAATTTTTATTTTATTTTTATAAATTTTTTTATAAAAAATTCAATATTCAAAATAATTGAATTGTTCAAAGTTCAAGAAGAATTTTTATTTTATTTTTATAAATTTTTTTATAAAAAATTCAATATTCAAAATAATTGAATTGTTCAAAGTTCAAGAAAAATTTTTATTTTATTTTTATATTTATCCTTTCATTTATTGAAGTTTTATATATCCTAGGAGATAAATTATATTACATATTTATGATTTCACAAACGGTAATAGTAGAAAGAATGGTGTAAATTTTATTTTTGAATATTTTTCTTAATATGTATATATTATCTTACAAATTCAATTAATATGAAAGAGAGAGAGTATGATTAAACCTTAATTGTTTCGATCCCAACACAATATTCTTACTAATTCTTCATGTACCTCTAATTTTGGGAGAGAGTTCTCTCCTTTTTATCGATTGTAAAATAAGTTAAACACATGTGGAACTTTAAGATTTTAGCGTAACTCAAAATATAAATAATTTTCTTATATGATTGAACATTTTTATTAGGCTTAATTTTAAAATTTATCTATGAGACCTCAAATAGTTTTAGGGAGAAGAAAAAGATAGGAATAGAATGGCCAGCGAGTTTTTTGTCAAGTTGTGGGCGAGGGTGACGGTGGCATTGGGAAAATGATTAGTATCGGTATTCACACTTAATTTATTTCGTAATATTCTTACCTTCCAATACATCTGTCACGTTTTATTTACGATAATTAAATTAAAATTTTATATAAATTTTGATTAATATTTTATGTTTTTTAATATAACTTTAGATAGAAAAAAATAAAATCGTGTATCAGGATAAAAGACTAATAGGCTAATAGGAGTAGAAAGATGTCTTGCCTTGTAATTAGTAGGATGGAAGGTTAGTCGTGTCATTATATATTGTATTGTTATTAACTGTTCTTTATTTTGCTATTTGTATTGTATCTATGAGTTTCCAATTGCTTTCTTCTATAGTCTATTTAGTATTTTTTTACTTTTGGGATTGATATATTTGCTTTGAGAGTCTTCCGGAAACAACATCACTATCTCTATGAGGTAGTGGTAAGATTTGCATATATTTTACCCTCCGCAGATCCCACTGAGATTTCGCCAGGTAAGTTGTTATTTTTACACTAATTAGAGAATAATTGCAAATAATAATTATATATATTATTAATTTAATTTAATTTAATTAATTAAACTTAAAAAAATAGTTAAATTATCTCATTGAACAACAAAATGTAGTTATAAATAATTATTTGGCATGTTTTATTTAAGTTATTCCAACTTGTTTATTTTTTTCCCAATAATTGGGGTAGACTAGACACATTTGTTCACCAAGTGTCAACCTAGCTATAGTGAATAAACTAAAACATACCCTTTTTACACTTTATTAAATTTGAATTAGGAAAAAGAGGCAACGGTCATCATTCTTTGGAAGGTTCCAAACTTTAAAATTAGGTTTAGGCCATTTGTCGTTTTTATGAATAAATAACTGTCATAATGTCACTAAGCATTTTAATTATAATGATTCCTTTTTGCCTGGCACAAAGACTTGACCACGTGAAGCCCCTACCGACAGAGAGTGTTAATACCCTCTTGTTTATTTTTACTTATTTAATATTTTTTTGGCTTATTTTATGTGCCATCATTTAATTTGACATGAGATTTAATAAAATAAAATTTAAAATTTATGATTTAAAATTATTCTTAAATATTTGAGTGATTGTGAATCATTTCATTAAGAGTAAAAAAAATTAAGAGTAAATTATTTCTAATTTGAGTAAAATGACATATGAGACAAATCAAAAGAAAAAGATGTCAAATAAAATGAGATGGAGGAAGTAATTATTAGATATATTTATAAGGTGTAATTTTTTTAATTAATTAATTAATTTAATTTTAATTTGAAATAAAGTTGAAAAAATAAAAATACATTTGAATCTTATAATTTTAAATTAAAGATGTGTTAAATACATTAAAATATTATTTAATTTTACAATCTTAAACTTGTCATCTAGTCTATTTTAAAGGGATTAAAAAGGAGGTAAACACATACAGATTGAGATGAAGGAAATAATAAATAAAATGATAATTTTACTATATTACGTTTTAAATATAATAAATTAAATGCTTTGGAATTGAGTATAACTAATTAATACTTCTTCCGTTTAAAAAAGAATGACTTACTTTACTTTTTTTTTTCTTTTTAGCAACACCGTAATTTTAATTTTTCATGTGATATGTTTAAGACCACAAAATTAAAGGGTATTATGGTATATTTGACATAACTTTAATCAAGGACCACAATATTAAAAAGTCTACTTTATTTTCTTAAATTTCATATTAAGCCAAACTAAATTATTCTTTTTGAAACAGAAGGAGTAATAAAAGTAAATTAAAAACTAAATAAAGGTAAATTAAAAACTAAGTACTCCATCTGTCTCATTTTATGTGACAACCTTTCTTTTTTAATCCGTCCCAAAAAGAATGTCACCTTACTCTAATTGGAAATAATTTGACTTTAAAATTTCTCTTTTACCCTTAATGAAATAAAACTCAACCACACAAATTTCTCAAAATGATTTTAGATCACAAATTTTAAAAGTCTTACTTTTTTTTCTTAAACATCGTATCAAGTCAAAGAGTATTATATAAAATGAGACAAAAAAATAATTAATTATCTTTTAATTTTTCAAATTGAATAAAAATAAATATTTATTTTTAATATAATAGATAAATAAAAATGAATCGAAGATCTTGAGAGGTCGGTTAGTTTTATCTCAACAACATTTTCTTCTTTTCCAACAGCTTTTTAGAGAAAAGATGGTGAAAGTTGAAAACATTGAGTACAAAGTCAAAATGTTCTAAAACTTCACTTGAAATAACCATTCAAATTCAACGCTACCAAGGTGACTTTTCGTATACTTCTATATTTAATAATAATTTTATTTAAAATATTTAATTTTAAAAGGATAAATTACACAAATACATATCTTATATTTTTATAATTTCATATAATCCCAATTATTTAAATTAATTATAAAAATTCTAATTTTTTTCACCAATCCATTGATACAATCCCATGCTGTAATTATCACCCCCAACTGATACCTATTTCTTAGACATCAGTTTCCATCACTTCCATATTTAATGCATTGATTCCTTTCAAACTTATAATTTAATTAAAACTCAACCCTTAAAAAATTAAACAAACCAATTTCTCCCCTTTTCCATTCTAGACCCAAATCCCTTTCCGAAGAGTTCTCTCCCCTGTCTGAAATTTTTCATGGCTATGGAGAATTCTCCATCTTCCCCACCACATACAACACATGCACCCACAAACAATGAAGAAATCGATGAAACTGATGTAGGTAATCAAAGTGACCTTGTTCCGTCCACTGAACACTACCAACAAACAACCATTAGAGTCCACTGATGTTAATTTGGAAGAATCCACAGTAAAATTGGACAAGAAATCTCCAAACAAGTCGAAGAAACAAAAGAAAAATGAAGTTCCAGAAAAAAAAGGGGAAAAAAATCAGCAAAAAAGTCAAAGAAACCTGTTAAAGTTGCAACACGACCTCCATTGCCAAAGGTTTTAATTTTTGTTAGTTTTGTTGATATAAATATAGTATAAACACTATTTTGTTGACTTTTGCACCCGCATCTATTTGTTATTGTCTCTTTTTATAATAATGTATCATCAAATATATGTTTTCATTAATGTATTTTTTTTGTATCAATTATTTATTGTATAATTAGCATAACAAATCTTGTGAGTTGTATCAGTGATCAATAATCAAACATGTTTTTTTTTTTTTCATTTTTTTGTGAACATTGTATCAATTTTTATGCATACTATGTGTACGTTGTATCAACACCACATTGTTGGTATAATTGATATATTAACAATGTTTGTTTCCTCTGGTGTATAAATATTGTATCAACACGCATAATTCTATTTGAACATTGCAAAATCTCAATTTTTTGTTATATCAATATTATACTATTTTTATCAATAGTTACAGTTACTGATACATTCTGCAATGAAAGTTTGCTTTTGACATATATCACCATCAACACAATGACCTCATTGTGTGTGTGAATTATGTATCAACAATATAGTCATTGTATCAGCAATACAAGTACAATGGTATCAGTTGTATCAAGTATATACTTTTTGTATCAACCTTTTGTTATCTTGTTTATTATCAACACTAATACATATTTCATTAAATGTTGCACTACTTGGCATGCATCAACAAGTTGCAAGCAAAGTAGCTGATATAATGTTGATTACTCACTGTTCATTACTTGTGTGTTTTATCGAATTTCAACATAATTCATAGACCCATTCGTTGTATCAACAACATGTAACTCTTAATCTGTTAAATCAACAATATCAATACACAATGGGTAAATATCAAAACTTGATTCCTTTTTCTTCACTTCGACGTATAGCATTACACCTCTGTTATTGCGAATTGTGATTGGAGACGAATTTCTTACCAAGACATACCTGATCAACAACTTTTTTCTCTGTTCATCCACCCTCAACTCGGCAGCGATGACTGCTTTCAGATTAACAAACAATATATTATCTCCGACAACTATTTCATTACTCTTATGCCTTATGTATACAATATCGTTTTCCCAAATTCCTGAATGTCGCAGCAGGATTGACACATATTCATGTCGCTCAAATTTGTAAAAAAAAAAAATAATGTTCTCTTGAAATCTTTTTGTCTTGATTTCCTTGTCAAGCTTTTTTTTTTGAAAATTTAAAATATCTAATCTGTTACGCATACACAGCTATTTAACTGAAACTATGAAAACGTTTAAGCGTGATTATAGAGATTAGTTTTTAATTATAGTAACAACTCCCTTTTTAATGCAACTAATTTATTTATTACCTAAAAATTCGCTTTGTCTCAATCCACAACTCATGTATCGACTGAGTACTAAAAAGATGAGATTTTTCGTAATTTTAAAAAAAGATGGGACTATATAAAATTAACGATATAAAGTATGGGATTTATATAATTTATACTCTTTAAAATTACAGATTTGGCATAACCCAAACCCAATAATTTTAGCCCAAACTTTGAAATTTTAGAACTCATAAATGTAACACTAACTTCAAAATTTTGAATTTGCATAAACTTTAGATTAAGAAACTCAAAAAATACCAACTTGGAAAGAGCATATGCAAGTGAAGTTCAATAATTACATAAATAATCGCCAAAGAGTTGGTCTTACCTTTTCTTTACAGGTCAATCAATAAAGAAGACGTAAAGTTTAGGTCACTTGTGAGTCTCCCTTGTGATGCAAGTTCTCTTTTTCCCTTTACAACCATTTTCTAATTGAGTACAACCATTTTCTAATTGAGTTTTCCCAGATCTTAGGCAGACTTCTCCTGCAACTTAGGAATTAGCCTTCTCGTAGCGATAACACATATGGAACCCAGAAATGAACAGCTGTTTGATCCAGCATACGTCGATAACAAATAGCAAAATACAGTGAATGAAAATGAACCTGTGAGGTGGATATTTACTTTGGTGCAAATTATGCACACTTGTCATTTTTCTTAAATCTTTTCTGAAGCTAAGGGTTCAGAACTGAGAAGCCTTTCTGCTTCATCATTTGCCTCTGCTTGGATTTTCCATTTCTGCAATGACAGACGAATAACAGTATCAATGCCAAGACTTAAACGGTATTTAAACATAGGTTACAGGATTACAGAAGCGATATTCTAAAAACAGCACTTGAAAGTAAACAACACATACTTCCTCAAGATTTTCAAGCTCCATTATTTGTTGTATTTGTTCAGCAATACTTTCCTGCGTAGAGTAAAAACGATGAAAACAGGCCAGTAGAATGCTAAATTGCACCTTTACAAAGCAATGGGAACTACGAAAACCAGCTAAGGGTAGATAGCACCACTAACCCAACTACAGTTTGGCTGATGTTTATATTCTTTGTTCCATTTCCCATGTTAAACAGTTGTATAACTAACTTGGTATTGTTTTCATATAATGTCAAATTTATAACAAAATGATCCTTACTGCGTTGCCTGCTGCTTCAGCTGCAAGAACATCTGAATCCATCTCTACTTCAATTTCTATAATGGAAGAGATCTGCAATACACAAGGCATACTTATTCATAAATTTGGAATGCGTGTTCAATGGTATTTGAGCTTCACTGATCCAACTCAGCATTTCTAGAAAGATAACGCACTCTGGCATAGCTTTCAATCAACTCGATCCTTCTCCCAAGGGAGCTTTCCAAGCTTTCGCGCACTCTTTTCACTCTACTTCTCCGGGCCCTTAAATCAAAGAGAAAGCCATGTCATGTGTCACAATGAAGCATACACATTTTAGTCTAAGCAGAAGCTGATAATAGAAACAAGAACATGTATGGGAGTTTGAAGAGAGTTTTACCGATAAGAAGGTTCTCCAACAGCGAAGATTTTGTTTTCCAGTTGGCACATGCGAGCCAACATCCAGACCTACAACATGAATAAATAAAATTTCAGTTCAAAATACATGGTCAAGGCAATAAATCATGCAAAGGATTCATGCCAGAATACTTCCAGATATCAACTAATGAAGCAAATCTATGTTTGACACTCAATGGTAGATAATAGCAAAGTCAATAGTAATTACTGAGTGAAACAAAATAAGATTTATGGCATACAAATATCCCCATGTATGAATTCCAGGTGCATGAGAATTTTGACAGCAAAATGAGAGAACCTGATAAGAATACATATCAATTGTCTTTGCAGACTATAGACAGATATAGAAACCATGTTTTAAGACTCAATGGTAATGATACAAACAACAACATACCCCGTGGAATCCCACAAGTGGGGTCTGGGGAGAGTAGAATGTACGCAGACCTTACCACTACCTCATAGAAGTAGAGAGGCTGTTTCCTGGGAACCCTCGTCTCAAAAACCCATCAATGGTAGATGATAGCAAAGTCAAAAGTAATTACTGAGTTAAACAAAATAAGATTTGTGACATAGAAATTTCCTCAAGCATGAATTCCAGGGGCATGAGAATTTTGACAGCAAAATGAGAGAACATTATAAGTAACGTATCAATGGTCTTTGCAAATTGATGAAGAACATCCACCAACCGAGTAAAAATTGGTAAACAAATGATTTTTCCTAGAAAAAGCATTGAGAAAGATTCCCTTCTAGGCAATCAAACTATATAACTTGTATACCAACGTTCGAAATATGACTCGAAAGAAAATGAAGTAGGAAAACCAAAAGGCTTTAAACAATTTTCAAAAGAACACGGGAGCATCAATAACATAAATGCTTTCGTCCCATCAGAACAACTGCTGAACTCAAACATGTAAGTGTAATTCATTTACTATCTTTATCTAAGTGTCTTGTATATGCTGACCACCGGAGGCGGACCAAAAAAGATAAAATATAGAAATAGTGTTGGAATGATTTGAACTCACAAATTTTGCTTCGTGAATTGATACTGAGAATCTTCCATACTGTACCAGCTATTCCTTTGTCACAGTGGATGCCAGAGTATAAATACATGTTTTTGTGGTTTTATCCGAAATGACTTTTCTAGTTTCTAGTAGATATAAACCTTAGTCCCTTGTACTACGTAGAAATCTCTAGCCATCAACAGATCAAGTATGCGGAGAAAGCATGTACCACTCAACCCAAGTACGCAGGCATGAAACAACGCAGCTTAAAAAAACATATCCCAGTTCTTATTATTTTTCATTGCAGCTGCCTTTTATCTTTTTAGGACCCAGGAAGAAATGAGATTGACAGCTTGTTGGACCTAAAACCTGAATGCTACCAGAGAACAACTGTTTAACAAAGTTGCACTGCACAGGTATACCTCATTCTCGGCAGATTCTTTCAACTCCTTTATCCGTGATTGGAGAACATCATACTGAGATAAGAGTTGCTGCCTGATGCCAATGGTATCAACTAATCTCTGAGGAAGCTATCACCAAAAAGAAGAGAAAAGTAAGATTCTGCCTTATTTCTGCAGTACCTTGTGAAGGATGTGTAAGTCTACAAAAGATCACCATCCTAATAAAAAGGATAACCTGGTTATGTATAGGAACAAACTCCAGCACATTGAATATAACCATTCTATAAAGAGAAACTTAACCAATTATTTTACTTCTCTGACTTAATGCTCAATAAGGAAAAAGAAAGGCAATACAAAATGTGAATGTGTAGGGAGACAGTTTCTGTGCTCTGCTTTTTCCTTTCCAGGTACTCCAGAAGACATTTTTGAAATCTTTAATAAGCTCATGATTACAACTTTTAGATATAATCCTTCATTAATGAAGTTACTTGCAAGAAATACCACATTATGTTACCTTGCTGAATTGAGGAAAAACCAGGCTGTTTAAAGTGGCCCCAAGAGTGATCGAGGCCACTGCAGCAACTGTTATTATCTGAGGCAAGTTGGGATCTATCATTCCAGAGGCAGCATCTCCAGTGGCAAATACAGCAAGAAGAGGAACGACGATGGAAGGATTTAATAAAGATGGGCTTTTATATTTTCTAGGTGCTCTTAACAAGAGTGATTCACGACCATCTTTATGGTTAGTCAAGCACAAAGGCTCTCCTGGGTAGACGTTTGGAGCTTTTGGATTGAATTTTAATGGACCCACCTTTCGGTAAACACTTGGCGGTGCTGCTAGAGCAATGGTCACTCTCTCACCTTCTTGTGCAGGAAGATCAACTGATTCAGTAGCAAATCTGTGTGTTCGTGCAATTCCAGATGGGGTCTCCACCTACAGAAGGTTGTAGAATTGATTTACACAAGCCTCTTATAAGAAATAAGTCAATATTGGTCGATAGGAATTGTCTCAAAATAATAGGTGCAAGAATTCTACTACAGGAAAAAGAAGACAAAGTCCATGAAACAAGGTGGGTAAACCAGAAAATACTGCAGATATGTATGGCTTTTAAAAGAAATGTACCACAATCGAATGAACAGCAGCTGGAATGTTTTGCTTTATCGGCAGGAATCTTAGTCTCCTTCTCCATGCAGGAATATCCATGCTGCGTTCGGCAGGAGGAGAACCTTAGAAAAAGTGAAGTCCCAGGATCAACACCATACACTGACACAGCTTTCATGACAAACATCGGAACAAGAGTAAATTTTATTAATATGTTTGACCTACACATTGAGAAAAAACAGCATCTGAACAGCTGTCTCATGTCTGAGTGCTGCTTGTGTTTTTATTTTATATTACTTTTTATTTATTTATTTATTTATTTATTTATTGGTGAAATGTTTGAAATGATTGGTACTGGATTGACGATTTAACAAAATAAAACCACTTCAATCAGAAGACAACTGGATCACACAGTAGTTAAAGAAAACCAACCTAATTTCTTCCGACTCTATACCAACAATATTGCCTGAAAAAAGCTCATACTGGTAACGGCATTTTGAACAGGATACAACCTGCAGAAGTGGGTTTTCATATGTCATGTAGTAGAAATAAAATACAAGAAGCACACTGAAGTTAAAAGCGTAGAAACTATCGCAAAGTTGAGGTCATTTAGTATTCCATAAGACTGATGGATTGTTTATAAATAATCCACACAGTGACTGATCAGATTGATCAGCAATGCCTAGTATAAATTGTATGTGAGAGGATCTTCTTTTCTCAATAGAAATGAAAATCTAATCACCATCATAATAAGAAACAGACTGCTTAAATTGCCTTTTCTTAAACCACCTCAACTCCTCAAGACCTCACCTCTTTATCTTGGGCAGAAAATGGAAAATAAGTGTGGTCTTTTAACAAGAGCACTTTATCTTGGCCAGAAAAGTTAGTGCTTTAAAAAGAGCACTTTTTTCAGCCATTACGTGTTCACACTGTACAAAAAAGGTTAAAAACAGAAAATTAACAGGCCAACCAACAGCAAGCGAGGCTCTATCCTCAGTGGGTCTGGTTGGTTGATCCTAAGCAACTCAAATCACCAATAACATCATTTTATTGTAAATGAACTGACACAATCTTAAATAATTTTGTGCATACCTGGATACCATCTTGTGGCTGAGCAACAGTAATAGCAATCATGCAACTTGGACATCGAACAACTTTGCCGAAGAGAACCTGCCCAGACACCAAGCTGCATGTTTCTTTATGTGCAATCGAACAACAATTGAAAGCCAAGTAAAAGCAGCCAGGTTCAACTTATTTCAAATGAGAATCCTCACGAGTCTTCTCATACCATCACACATTTCGATATGTCAATTGATGATGACAATGTGACCAATACCAGATACTGAGTATATCAATGAGATTGCAGCATCCTTTTCCCTATTGGGGGAAGATGTGTAATTCGGGTATAGCCTATATTAGACATAAGTGCTGGGATTTCTAGTGGAAACTTTATCATACTAAATGGGCTTGAATTTGCTCCCGACTGCATTGATGTCATATCACAGACCTTAAAGGACAAATCATTTACACCCAAACAGTACATGGGATTGTCTAGCGCAGCAGACATTTGAACATAGGACACTTCCATTTAATTAAGATTAAACTGGAACATAATTCACCAGAAAATTGAGATAAATAAAGAGAAATGACACATGTACTTTTCCTTCAGCCAATTGCACATACATGAGTTTGTGGTAGAAAAGTACCACTCGCACTTTAAAAGACAAGTGGTTAAAAACAAAATAATAACTTAAACATATTCAAGACTTCAAATCAACTCTTTTAATTGACTATCGTACAACCAATGGTCCTATTATTTTTACAGGGAAAAATATCGTCCAGGTTGCTGTTAATATAGCACAACCACAAATAAAGAAAAAGAATTATAAACTCAAACTCATATCTTCATTAAGTAAACAAAGTTAACAATATAGAATGATGATTCATATAGTTACATTGTCTAGGGTAGAGTCGGAAATTAAATGATCCATACTGTTCTTGTATTAGCATATTTTTACCTATCAACAAACTTACAAGTACATAGTCCATTCGTGGCAGTTTGCTCATCCAAAATTCATTTAAGTGTTCTATAAGGTCTGAAAGTAATTTCATTACAGATTCAAAATGAACTACTTATAGTCTGTAATAAATTAATCCACTGCAGAAAATTCTCATAGTGGAATTGGTGCTCATATAGAGAGAAATGTACAACTCTAACACATTAAGACACATAAGAGCCGACTAATACAGAGGCAAGTTGGGGTGAGTGAAGAAATACCGACCTCTTCATTAGGAGAAACGCTCACTCGACAAACATTTGCAATGACTTTGAGGGCATCTGAAACCCTCAGCAATGTTGCAAGTCCTCGAACTAACAAGGTATATGTAGTAACATCTGGCCTTGACCACCTCCATCTATCATAGGACGGACCCCTCTCCAAAACAGTTGTCCCTTAAATATGGGCAAGTCAAATGCATCAATATTGAGGGATATCAATGAAAACTTGTAACAAGATACAAGAGAATAATAGTGAGAGAAGTACTGCATATCATGAGAACTCGTGATGACAGGTTCCACATCTTTTATGAATTTCAAATTCCTCATATCTGAAAGCTTAAATATATTACCTAAGGAAGTTGCTCAAAGCAGTGATGCCATCCCTATCAGGGGTGGTTGGGTGGGGTGATGGAGGGATGTATAGTTTAAACAGCTGGTTCGCTAAAGAAAATTCACATTATAGTTTAAAATTTAAATTATTTAATCAACCTTAAGTCTTGAAAGCTGAAAAGTTATAAGTATATAAATTGAATGGTATCAAACAACTTGAAAAGGATGGAGTACCTTTCAATGAGATTGAAAAAGCTTTTATCAAATTCACAAGTCATTAACACAAATGTTGCTTTTATATTTATCATAATAGATGCTTCAACGCAAACATGTATTGTGGAATCACTTCCTTAACAATAATTATTTTCCTTCAATATGATAATGTAAACGGACATTTAGTCATTAAAATTCTGACTTCAGATGGAAATAATGGACAAATTTCAACCCCATGAAAGCAAACTTCTCCCACTTATTTAGACATCACAAACAACACACAAAACAGTGTATTACTCCATATCTCCTCAACTCTTCAGGAAGAACCATAAAGAATTCGCCTTCCTTTCAAAACCACTCAACCCTACCCCCAACAGCCCGCAGAAGAGGATAAAGACAAAACAGCAAAAAAAAAAAACCATATTCAATAGTCTCTCCATTTCAATTCATTTGTCTTACTTCCTGTTTAATCCATTTCAAAGAAAATGTCCATTGCTTTTTTTGGAGACTCTTTAATTCTAACTTTCCACTTCGCAATCAAAGCTAATAGTATCTTCTCTTAGTTCCTTCCACATTTGAATTGATTATTACTAAAAGCAGACAAAGAGAAGAAAGGAAATATACCATGATCAAAAGTGGAACGGTGAAAGACAAAAAAAGGGAAAACAACAAAAAACCATATTCAATACTCTCTCCACTTCAATTCATTTATCTTATTTTCCTGCTTAATCCATTTCAAAGAAAATATGGCATCCTTTTCTGACAGCTCTTTAATGCTAACTTTCAACGTAACATATTTTAAACCAAACTAAAGGACATTTTAATACATTCTGTCTATCTTTTATTTGAGACCTTGATATTCAAAACTCTTAATTTTGTTAAACTATGTGACAAAATGGAGGAAGTATCAATTAGTATTTCTTCACGTCTTTAAAAATCTCTTCTTAAAGCTTCCAAACCTGGGGAGAATGAGCAATCTCAAAGCTAATAGGCTTAATTCCTTCCACATTTGGACTGATTACTACTAAAGCAGACAGAGAGAAGAAAGGAAATGTACCATTATCAAAAGTAGAACGCATAGCATCAAATACAGAGATTGCCAAGTCAGCATTGCTCCGATCAAGTGCAGCAGAGATAATCAAACAACAATCAGAAGAGCTCACAACTCCACCACTTCTCCCAGTCTTTTCAGCTATCACGTCCAACACCACACTCGCATCTTTCGCAGCAGATACCAAACCAATCAACCCATCATCCAACAACTCCGACACCTTTTTCTGACCCTCAGCTTCACTCAACGAAGCTTTAGGCTTGAAACTAAAGGTTTTCGAGGAAGAACAGTAAGAAAAAGTAAGGTTTTTTGAGAAATAAGAAGCAGAAGAAGAGAAGAGGAAATGGTAATTTGGGAGGAAACGGTGAAAGGAAGGAGAAAGCAAGGAGAGAGTCATGGAGTAGCGAGAGGGAAAAATAATGGTGAGGATGATTATCGAGTATATATCTTTGAAGGAAATGGAGATAAGGAAGAAGAGGTTAGGAAAAAAGAGAAGGAAAAAATTGGAGGTGCGGGGAATCGAACCCCGTGCCTCTCGCATGCGAAGCGAGCGCTCTACCATATGAGCTACACCCCCATGATGACAATAAGTCACAACGTGTTGCAAGTCC